>CM039473.1:5558591-5573208 GCA_022433065.1 Begonia loranthoides
GAGAGGACAGGGAGATGGTGGGATCAGGCGAGGGCGTTCATTGGAAGATGATGGAGCTCGGACTCCGACTCAGAGGCAGTGTTCGGCATTACTGGCAGCTCATTGGGTGTCAGGACAACGACATGCTTGGGAGGCGACTTCGTGAGATTATGAAGTGCGAAGCTTGGGTCGCTGGATTTTGCGTCAACCGATGACGCGCTGTCTTTTTCGGTTGTCAGCAGCAATGGACGGTGATGAAATGGCCGACATGGTACTCGGTAGTGGGGACTTGGCGTCGGGAGGCTGCAGGTGTTGCCTTTGGTCGTTGGGTGATTTGGCGGTTCAAGCTGGACCGGCCGAAGGCCCTGGTCCAGCTTATGATTAGGTTTCTTCTGGTCCTTGCTCTACAAAAAATCGACAGGGAGACAGCTTTAACCTCGTAGAGGTGGCTGTGTTAGGGGGTAGATTTTGGAGTGCCTATCTAGAAGGCATAGAGGGGAAAATGAGTACCCTCTAGATGATGTAGAAATGCATTGGAAGAGGAGGGATTGGCAATGTGCTTCGGGTGAGCTGGGCAAAGAGCAGAATTTGCTCTTTGAAGGTTGAGCCGAGGAAGAAAGTTGAAGGTAGAATGGGAGGGGCAGAGTGTGAAGGAGCTAGAGGCTTCCTCTCGAGAGAGCTCTGGCCGAGAGCTTCTGGTGAGCTTCCTTCTCTGTTTGGTTGATTTTGGATGTTGCTCTCTGTTCCCTTCCATTAACTGTTGTGTTATTGGTCAGTAAATGGGTAATATGCTCTGTTGTTGGAAGGTTTATCTATGTTGTGTTAGTCTTTGGGATGCTTCTGCACTGCTAGATGTGTTGGGTTCTGCACCCTGGGTTTTAGTTGGACAATAACTAGATATTGCTTTGTTGTCTTTTGGTTTTGGAAAATATAATTGTGAAGAGTGGATAGTGCTGTTGTTGGATAAAAATTGTTGACCGTAGGCAATGTTAAATGTCGATGTTAGCATGAAATGGAATTACCTTGCTGTATGGTTGATGAGTAAATGCCTCTGTTTAATGGTAAATGATTTCCTCTGTTAATGGTTAATGATGATTTGTTTGGTTAAGATTTGGAATAAGCTATTGGATTGAGTTGTTTATAATTTCTATGTGATTAGTATGAAGTGAATGTGCTCTCTGTTGTTGCTCGTGACAAGTCTGTGACAAGTTTATGAACTGTTAGTTATGTATGTTGGGATGATCTGTCTGTTGCCATTATGTTTGGATAAAAAGAATAATGAGCATGCTTTGTTGGTTGCTAAGTTGTGAATATTGGAATTTTGTTAAGTGTTAAAGTATAGAATTCGATGAGAAGTTGTCAATGATAAATGTGTTGATTGTGAAGGTATCAGAAAGAGGAAGAGGATAAGGATGTAGTGCTAACCCGCAGTAAAGGATTGAGGTAAGAAAATAAGGGTGTCTTGGCCAATGGAGGCCCTACGCCACTAGTAGAATGCATGAGTTTTATGTTAGTTCTTTGAAATGCTTACTGCTAGTTGCTGTTAGTTGGTTTCTAATTGCTAGTTCCTTGGATGATTACCTGCTGCATTTTCTTGTTGATTTCCTTGTTGTAGATATTTTCCTTTGGTGTTGTTAACTCTGTGATTTCCTTACTGTAATTGCTTTGTTATGAATTGCTTTAATAATAGTTCTATTTAAATTCCTGCAAATCGTTACTATGAACTTCCTTGCTAGAAATTGATGAATTGAAGTGAGGAATATGTGATGATGGGAATAAGCATGAATGAGATACGATTTCCTTTACGTATGTTAATTTTATTTCGTTACTTATTTCCTTAGCCACTGTGAGTTAAACCTTTCTGTGTATCATACTGGCCGTCTATCTCTCTGTGCACTTTACTTCCTAAATCAACAAATGCTTCCCTGAACTCACAATAAACTATTAACTATAATAAGTTGAGTATGTTTGATTGTTGGTAGACTTTTTGAGCATGTTAATTGACTAATAATTAACTAAGAATAATTAGTACACCTAATAAATTAACTAGCATGTAATTTAAATGTTAATTAGAATTCTAATTTCAATTACTAGTTGAGCATGCTAATTAACTTAACTAGAGTGATTAAGAGCATGTTAATTTACTTAATTGGAGTAATTAATTAGACTTGAACTTGTTTAGTTTACTAATTAACTAACTAGTTGTTAAATAACCAATTCAAGCATGATTAATTAGTTGTGTAATTAATAACTAACCATTGAGCATATTTAGTAATTAGTATGTGTAACTAGTGGGGCAGGTTGCATGTTAATCAACTCAAGCATGTTAATTGTAACTTAAGTGTGTTAATCGACTTAAGCATGTTTAATTAGGCTAATATTAATATGCTAAGAAATTGAAGCATGTTAAATAATCAGTCGAGCATGTAATTAGCTAGCATAATAAACCTTTCTTAAATATGCTAAGTGATTAGGGTAATCGCCTAGAACAAGAAATGTAGGAAGCATGTAAAATGACTAGAAGATTAACCAGGATTAATTAATAGTGCGTTTTGATTCTATTTCGATTATTACTATGTTCCATTAATCCGAGCATGCTTTCCTTATTTGAATTGTTGTACATTGTTCTGTTATGGGTGTTCAATTCATGTAATTTCTTATTAAGTGCATTCGTAGTTGATTTCTTTATACGCTTCACTGTTTATAGTTCAATACTATAATTGTTCTCTGTGGTGCACTTCAATTACTGTTATTCTTTATATGCGCACTTCAATTCTTATGAATGTTATGTCATGTCATCATGCATCATGATAGGTTAAGAATGCACGTTTATGCATCATGTTAATAGAAAAGAATAGGACGCATGCATGAGTGAGGAAAAATGTAAGAATGAATGGTAGAATAATAGGACGTACGGGTCTAGTCTGGCAGCTAGTGTGCTCCTAGGAGGCTAGTATAGCTTGGTAGCTAGTTTGCACCCAGGAGACTAGTGACTAGCCTGACAGTAGTATGCCCCAAGGAGGTTAGCTGTAGTCTGGCAGTAACATGCACCCAGGAGACTACCCCAACGAACAAACGAATGACTAATAGGAAGTAATAATTGAACAAACGGCTTAATGAAAAGGACTAAAGAGAGGCATTTCATAATTGCATTAACCCTTTTCCTTACTGAGCCATTAGGCTCACGTATTACTTGGGGTGTAGGTACAAAAGACGAACATATAACAGACAGAACATGAAGCAGAGACGAAGGGTTTGCACGCACGAGCGAGATTGTGGCTGGCCAGGCTAAGTGAGTAGCCAAGAGAAAACGATTGTAATCAAGTGCATTTAATTATTTAGCTCTTTCATTAAGTTCTTTCATTAAATTATTTACGTTTAACGTTTTCTAACAATGATTTTATTATAACGCTTTCGCATAATTTTATTAACGGGATTTTGTAACAAGTTTTACGAACGGTTGGTAGCAATTTGGTTTAGGCGCGCTCTGATTTGTTTTAGAAGGAAAAGTTTCAATTTTCACTTATTTTTAAAGGATTTAAGAAAATCCGGGTCATTACAGACATAATGCGTTCGCAGGCGTCCGAAAATGCCCTGGACAGTCTTTCTCACATTTTTCCTACTTAACTCCTATCCTATAACACTTTCCCCATAAATACACATCATAAAATGAAACGTATAAATACACGACATAATGTCCCAATCACCTCATCCTTTAATCACATCTCGTATATGGGAAAAATGTAACAGAAATACCCTTAGACTAAATGCTCTAGAACGGCCTTGGTAATACCCTGATAATTGTTCAACTTAAAAAGTCGGGGTGTTACAATATTTTCGCGGATACTTCCTCCCGCAGATCCTTCATAACATATTCACCAATCATTATTTGCACTTTTGCTTATCTTTTCACAGATATCACTCTTACAGATGCCAACACTTCTGCGAATACAAATGCTTCTACGATATACACTATTCCTCGCTGATTCATGATCCAAACGATGACATTCAGTAGCTTACTTATCCACCACAAACTCATACGAATTTGTAGATACACTCTTTATCCTAAAACGACGTTGTCTATTCTGTAGATACACACACTTCTACGAACATATTCCTTTATGTGGAAACAAATGCTTTTACGGATACCAATTTCCACAGTGTCCGCCAATAGCTATTTATCACGTACACCATTCCTTTTGGGGACAACTCCCTTTTATGGACACGTTTTCTCCTGTGGATCCAAACACATCCGCGAGCACCCAAATGCTGACGCAATACTCAATACTCTTTCCTAATTTTTTCACACCCAACATTCCTTACTTAATCAAAACTTCATCCGTGGACCTTCAATGTAACATCCCCAATGCTCCTAGTATAATATTGTCTGCTTTGGGCTGAAGTTTGCAAGTTTTGTTCTTGTGGTTAGACCAAAACGCATTGTACTAGGTAGGGAGGAGAACTCTATTTGTAAACCATGCATTTTCTACTCTCCCAAGCAATGTGAGATTGTGCACCTCCATTGTTATGGATCAGACCCTCACATGGGTGATCTTAGCGTTCATAGGACAAGCTGCCACAATCTCCCCCTTGGGTACCCGACGTCCTCGTCGACCATACTTTCTGTTGGGCTTTGACTCTACTACCATTTGTAATGTCCCCAGTACAATATTGTCAACTTTAGGCAGAAGCCCGCACGATTTTGTTCTTGAAGTTAGCCCAAAACGTGCTGTACTAGGTAGGGAGGGGAACCCTATTTATAAACCATGTATTTTTTACTCTCTCAAGCAATGTGAGATTATACACCCACATTGTTTTGAGTCAGACCTTCACATAAGTCATTCTGGTCTTCACAGGGTCGGCTGCCACATTCACACTTTATTATTTCTTTCTTCTAACACATCCAACTTTCCTAATTCCTTAATTTATTTAATAGTTCTTATGTTTAAATTATAATTTGTAACTTACTCAAGAATTCTAATATTTTATAAAAATAAAATCTTTATCCCGTAACATAATAATTCTAGTATTTTTAATCTTTCTCACCAACCTTCAAATTTCTATAACTTGCCTTAAAATAAATACTATATTTAATTATGACAATATTCTCACTGTACCATATAAATTTTCCATTGTGAAGTTATCCCACTTATTCTCCAAAATACCACGTCACTCATGAGATTGCTCATAGAAATTTTCAAGGTATTACATTCTTCTCCCGTTAAATTAAATTTTTTCCTCAAAATTTGTTCCACACAACAACACCAGATATTTCTTTTCCATTCCTTGCCACTTTTCCCATATTGCCTCATTCAATGTGATTTTTCCATAAAACTTATACAAACAAGATTTGTTTAAGCCTAAGTTCCTTAATCTTAAAATCCAAAAACAAAAAATTAAAACAATCTTAAAAAAAAAAAAAAAAAGAACAAGCTCATTCCTTTCATTGACCTTACGAAGTATTAAATTAACATATCCAATAATTACAACTTATTGCATTTAAGTAATCTACTAGTTCATAACTTCTAAAGGTGCAAATCCTAAATCTTTACTTTTATCTTATAGTGTGGCTTTCTCATCTGACACATCAATAGGCTGCATGTCACCATCGTCCTCGATAAGAGAAAAGATTCTTGGGACCAATCTCTTTTGTTCCCCTGCTAACTTCGGGCAATCCTTGGCCATGTGTCCCAACTCCCCACACATGAAGCATCACTTATTGCTAGCACCACATTCACCAACATGGTTCTTCTTGCACCTAGGATATTGACTAACTTGAGTTGTTTTGGCATTGTCACAAATAATATCTTGCTGTCCTTAGACATGCTTTTCATTCCCTTGTTGTTTTCCATCATTAAAGGGTCTCTACATTCCTTTGTCCTATTGAGGCTGATTCTCTTTCAGGGATTTTCTTCTTGCCTCTTGTTGTTTGTGTAACACTCCGATATTTTTAAGTTAGACAATTATCAGGGTATTACCAAGGACGTTCTAGAGCGTTAAGTTTAGGGGTAATTCTGCTACCGTTTCCCTTGTATACGTGATGTAATCAAGTGTTGGGAGCATGGGGGTATTGCATCGCGTATTTAGACGTGTCATTTATGACAGGTACTCATGGGGGAATGGTTATGAGATAGGAGTTAGTGAGAAAAACGTGAGAAGAGCTATCCTGGGTATTTTCGGACGCCTGCAGATGACTCTGCGGATGAGTCATGTCATTCGCAAATGTGTGAAGCGCCGTCCAGAGAGCTTGGGATGACTTGGGGATGCGATGTCTCGTCCTGACTTCACTAAATTGTGAAGTTATGGACGACATGCGGACAACACTGTGGACGAGAGATATCGTCTGCAAATACGTTGCACACGTGGGGAAGAGTTGGGATGAGACTCAGGAAGTGAATTGGCATCCTAAGTACACTGTGTCGTAGTGTCGTGGACGAGGGTTCGAACAATGCGGACGTGAGGAGTAGCGTCTGCATAGAATCTGTTCTATCCTGGACAGTTTCGGACGAGTTGGGATGACTGCAGACGAGTTGAAGTATCATCCGATTTGCCTTTGTCTTATTTTTGGACACTTTCGAATGATAGTACGGATGATAGTGCGGACGCAAATTGGTGTCCGAAACTCACCTGTGGAGGGTACGGACAAGATGAGGACGTCATTCCTCGTCCTCGAGCGTGATTTAGCCTGTGAAGATTTAGCCTTACGGACGAGACCTATGCGTCCGTATCCGTCCGAAATAGCCCAGACCTACGAAATAAAATAAGAAGAAAATGATGAAAATCGAAGAAAATCACGGGAGAGCTGATAGAAGTGACCCTCCGCTCCCTCTGGGAAATGAAAATCGTCCCCCTATGCTGGAGGCCATCTCCTCCTTGTCCCCTAGGGCACTCATGGTGTCCCTCCATTTCCAGGTAATAGCTCTCCCTTTTCCCCTCTTCAGTCTTCAGTATTCATTTATGCGTAAGAAATTCCAGAGAGAAGGAGTTGTGAGAGAGAGAGCTGCGAGAATGAGAGAGGGTTCTAGTGAGTTGAGTGAAATGTAAGTGTTGAGCTGTGAGGTGTGTGAACGTGAGTGAGCTAAAAAGTGGGTTGTGGGAAGCTGGAAGCTAGAACTGCTGCTAGAACTGTGAGAGGAGAGTTGTCCCTACTTTAGTTCTTCAATTAGGTAAGGGATTAGGGGTGTCTTGGCCATTGAGGCCCTACACTACAAGTATGGGTGTGTGAGTTTAGTGTGAATGTTAGATATTGTTAGTTCAATGCTTAAGCTTAACGTTAGTAAAGTTTATTGCTAGTCGTATGTTTTGTTAGTGTGTGTGATGAGAATGTAGCTTGACTTAGAATGTTTAGTTGTTAAGCATGTTAATTGCCCTGTTTACTGCTAGTAGTATGTTGTTTGCCTTGATAGTGTTATTAATGCTCCGTAGAATGCTCTGTGAGTGCTGAATTCCTTGGTGTAAATGATTGTTTAGTTGTTGAATGGCTCTATGAACTCCTTTATTGATTGTGTTAGTTTGATAGTGTTAGTTGATAGTGAAGCAAGTAAATGATTAAGCGAAATCTAAGGTGTGGAAATATAAGATGTGAAGTCTAAGAATGAGTATAGAGAAATAGAGGTGGAATAGGAAATGTTGAGCTAAGTAGAAATGAAATACAATTTCCTTGTTTAGTTTATTCTTGTGGATGATTTCCTTGTTCACTGTGAATTAATTTCTCCATGCTAGTTAGCTATCAGCAAGTAAATTAACCAATAAACTCGAGCATATCCAACTTAACCAACTGTTAAGTAACCTAATTTGGGTAATTAGTTAAATTAGCTTCAGCATGTTAATTGTTTAGCAATTGTAATTAACTAGTGTGGTTAAATTAAATTAAACACTAAGCATGTTAATCAACTAGCATGTTAAAGTTAATCAACTAGAATTGAATATGCAATTATTGTTCAAGCATGTTAACTAACTAGGGAAATTATCTAATTGGATTGAGCATGAGTAAACTAACTAGCAAGCATGTTTAGGGCAATTCAATTAAGTTGATTAACTAGTGACTTCCTATTGAACATGTAATTAATTAGGGAAAATTAACTAGCTTGACCAATTGACTAATGTGTGCCACATTTAACTAGCATATTTAAGTAGCTTGTGTAAATTAATTAATAGCATGATAATTGTATTTAGCGAGCATGTTAATAACTAGTCTAGCATGTTAATTAATTAGTTAAGTAGGTTTAACTAACTAGCTCCAAAAATCAATGTGTTAAATAATTGAAGTATGCTAATTAACCAGCTAGTTGAGCATGTAACTAACTAGGATAACAATAAGTGTGTAAGCATGAGCATGTAATTGACTAGAGATCAACTAGTAATGAAAGAAATCCACGAGCATGTAAATTAATTAGGATAATTAACTAGATCAATAATGGTAACTCAGTTTGAGCATGATAGTTAACTAGGATATCTGATTAGCACGATAAATGTAGTTTTTCCTAAGTACGTAGTTTAAATAAATTATGCATGTTTATTGTACTCGTATGCATTCGCTATTCAATTCAATGTTGCCCTTGCTTTCTATGGTGTGCAGTTATCTCCTACAAGTATGTGCCTTTATATGCCTTGCTTTGAATATAGTTGCTTTCAATTACAGTTACTTTCAATTAATGCGCACTTCAATTATTATGAATGTTATGTTGTGAAGCATCATGCATCATGATAGGTTGAGAATGTATGTTCATGCATCATGATAATAGAAACTAATAGGGAGTGCCACGGGTGGTACGCAAGCATGCATAAGTGAGGTAAAAAGCTAAGAAAAAGTAAAGAAGAAAAATGGAATTGGGAGTGGATGGGTAGTGGATCTAGTCTATGATCTAGGCGTAGCCCCTTCCTCATAGGGTATGGGAGTTCTAGATGCGAGGAAAAAGGTTAGGTCCGACCACTATGCCATTGCAAGAGATAAACCTCCCAATTCTAGCTCGAAGTATAAGTGCGGAATAATGGAATAATAGAATGGAATTATGGATCAAAAGGGATCAAAAGAAAAAGTAAAGTAATAAACATACTAATGACTTAATGAAAGGATTGGTTTGGGTGGCCCCCATTCAAAAATGGACTAAAAAGTGACATTCATATGCATTAGACCCTTTTTCCTTACGAAGTCTTCGGGCTTACAATTACTTGTGGTGTAGATGTAGGTGCTAGTATGCTATGAGGAATGCACGGACTAGGAGTAGCAAAAGATATTAATTAGATAGTAAAGGTAGCAGATAATGGATTTGCAGGTGCAAGGGAGATCGTGGCTGGCCAAGCACATAAAAAGGGTAAAAGAGAAATGGTTTTTAATTAAGTTTAGTTTTCAAAGTTGTAATTACATTAAGTAGTAAATTGTATAAAAGTGGTATTTCAATGGTTTAGTATTTCTTCTTTAAAGTGATTATTTACGCTTCCGCTATGTTTTACAAAGCAATGATTTTTATGACGATTCCGCATAATTTTATTAAATGGGATTTTTGTAACGAGTTTTACAAACGGTTGGTAGCGATCTAGAATTAGGCGCTCTCTGATTTCGTTTCAAAAAGAAAATTTCAAATTTTCACGCATTTTAAAGGATTTATGAAAATCCGAGTCGTTACAGTTTGGTCACCAAAGATTCTGCTTCTTTTACTTCTAGTACTTTTGACACAATCTTGGAATAGGGTACGTCTTAAGTGCCATAAACCTTTTCACCTCTATATACCTTCACTTTCAAGCCTTGTACAAATTGGTATACCTTAAGTTCATTTGTAGCCACTAAATGTGTTGCGAAACGTGACAATGCTTCAAATTTCTACACATACTCTGCAACAATTACTGTCTGGTGAAACTGAGTGAACTCCACTAACATCTATGTTCTCACGATATGACTAAAGTAATTATCAATACCTATAGACGATGGGTTGGAGGCATTTCCTATATTCCTAATACCTATGATTTTTTCTTTTTAGTTTCCTCAAAATATCACATTTCCTTTTTTTTTTTTGGTGATAGAGGTAAACTTTAAGCAATTTCCAGTCATATGTCGTGAGCAACCGCTATTAAGATACTATTTGTCTTTGAAGGGTGATTCTTCAACTTACAAGTAAAATTAGTTGTTTGTCTTAGATACTCAAATTTTTTTTTTTTCGGGTCCTTGAATGTTAGTATTAGTTCCTTTAGTGATGCAAGCCTAGGGCATACAAACCCTAGACCCAACAGCGTACGTAAAAAAAGCACGAATCGTCTCACAAATCAAGATCAAAGGGTGGAACTATGACCCTAGCAAACTTGTTGACTAGAACCGAAGTATTCTGAAGAGGAGGACCCTGATCAAACATGTCGGCTAGAACCAAAGCTATCAAAAGGTTCGATCTTTCAAGAATTCAATTGAAAAGATCATGTTCTTTGCAAAGAACCCAAGAGAAGGAATCCTCCCAAAAGCAAAAGCCTCAATTTTCAATTTGACAAAAGTCTTAAAAATTATTCCATAAGGTGCTTTTATAGGCTAAACTTAAAATAAAACCTAATTCTAATAAAATAATTAAAAACTAGGATAAAGTAAATTCAAATGACAATTTGAAATATCTTGAAAAATGGTGGATGGGCGCGAATGAGGCTACTGGGCATGCGGAGAGCAGTTGGGCTCACGCAGTTGGGCCACTAGGCGCATTTGGGTTGCAGGCGCGCATGGGCTTCAGAAAATGTTGTTGGAATGGGCGCGCTGGGCTACATGCTGTTGGAAGATGAGGGGCACTATCAGAAAAGGTTTCTAGGTCGCGCAGGTTGGATGAAGCTGGGCTGTGAAGAGGCATGATGGAATGGCTGGGCTGCACAAAATGCGCGCATTCTTGGAAGGGGCATTGGTTCACGAGGAAATGAAGTATGGGTCATGCGAACTGTGTGGTGCTGTTGGAAGGGCGCTGGGCTGCGCTGGAGATGGGCCAAGGTGAGGTACGCTGGTCATTCGGATATGGGTGCGAGAATGGCGGGATGCGGGTGCTGACAGGGTGTAGTGACAGAGCACGGGCATGGAGGACGTCCCTTGGCGCTACGTGGAACATCCATTGGTGTGCTGGTTGGTGAAAGGGATGTCTGTTACGGTGAAATGGACATCCGATATAGTGATTTTAGCATCAATTACACTGAGACGGACGTTCGTTATGGTGAAACTGTGTTTGTTGGCGTGCTGGTCGATGAAAGGGATGTCCTTTACGGTGAAACACACGTCTGATATAGTGTTGCTAGCGTTTGTTATGGGGAAACAGACATTCGTTACCGGGCATTCTTTGACTAAGTAGGATCCTTTTGCATCCTTGGACTTGGTAGTTTTTCTGGATCACATAATTCCCCTTTCTTTGAGAAGATTCGTCCTCAAATCACCTACATCATACAAAATCAAGTTAGTAATATTTAAACCAACATTTATCTTTCCATTTATGCTTAGTAGGCCAATTTCATAATTGTTATTGATGTGCTCCATTGCTAGGAAGGAACCATCTCCTCTTGATTGCATCAAACACACTCGATGAATGATAAACCCTTCCTTTGGTCCAATAAGATTAGCAAACGGTGCGTAACATACAAAATGATGGACATTCAAAATATGTATAAACTCAACATTTGTTTCAATAATTTGGCCACAATCCACATCAACATCGAAGTATTCAACAACAATCTTCCCAATAGAATGCTTAAGCACACAATACATCATGAACATAGGAAGACTAGAGATATGAAATAATCCATAAGTCATAATTATCCATGCATGTTTAAGTTTAAACATGATTTTCCACTTATCAACTCTAAGAACCATACATGCTTCATAAAACTCTTCCAAGATTTTAAAGATATCAATCAACAATCTATAAGGACAATACTTAAGAACCAAACATGCATGCTTATCAAATGGACATCCTTTAAATTTATAATCTTTATCACATGCATCCTTTTCACATTTAATCCAAAATCTATCAATTCCTAAGTCATTAACACACAAATTCTCAAAAATTTCACTCCAATTTTTCTCTCTTCCTTTTCTCCCTTGGTTTTTCCCTCCTTTCCTTCTTTTTTTTTTCTCCGTCATTCCCTCAGTTTTTCTTTTCTCATCCTCCTTTTTGTTTTCTTCCTCATTTCCTTTTTCATTCACTTTGTTTTTGGCTTTTCTCTCTAAGGCTCTTTTGTCTCCTTTTTCATAATCGCCTTTTTCTTTTTCAATTCCTTTTATATCTCCGACTTCCAAATTCTTTTCAACTCCTCCAATTTCAAACTTTTCTTGTGCATTTGCTTTGGTAAATTCTTGGAAATCTTTGGCAACTTTCTCTTGGTCTTTGCTAGCTTCCCACGGCTTCAATGGTGTTAACACAACAACCTTTCCATCTTGAACCAATGAATACTCATTCTTCAATCCATTGTGATTAACTTTCCTATCAAATTGCCAAGGCCTTCCTAACAGAACATGTATAGCTTGCATAGAGACCATATCACGTAAGATCTCATCCTTGTAATTTCTAATGGATAAAGCAATCTTCACTTGTCTTGAAACTTTAATTTCTCCACCATCACTAAGCCATTGCTACTTATAGGACTTCAAATGCTTAGTAGTCTCCAAATCAAACTTCTTGACCAACAAAGTACTAGCTATGTTGGTGCAACTCCCACTATCTATGATCACGCTACAAAGTGTATCCTCAATGTGGCAACGGGAGTTAAAGATGTGTTCTCTTTGGATCTCATCACTTTCCTCCTTGATTTGCACATTCAAAACCTTTCTTGTGACTAATAATTCTCCCTTTACCGGTTCTTCAACTTTCACTTCACCACAATCGTCACGTGGCAAAATTTCATCCTCAATAGAACTTTCACTCTTTATGTCTCCATTTTCCATCACTATCATGGTTCTCTCGTTCAGACAATTTAAAGCTATGTGCCCAAATCCTTGGCACCTATAGCACTTAATATCTTGAGTCCTATTTGTAGTTGTAACCTCGGCCTTCCCCTTTTGTTGAATGGTATTTGAAATCTCGGCTTTTCCTTTGACTTCCTCTTTAAACTTCAGCTTGTCACCCTTCCATTTGGTTTTCCAAGTGTCATTAGAGGCTGATCCCATCTTAGCATTTTTCTTTGCCTTTATTTGTCTTTCAATTTTAATGGCCTTGTGAAGTAGCTCTTCCATGTTGACATAATGTTGCAAGTCCACAATGTCCACAATTTCTTTATTTAATCCTCCAACAAACCTTGCCATTATAGCTTTCTTATCTTCTTGAACATTAGCCCTTATTATGGCTACTTCCATCTCCTTGTGATAATCCTCCACACTATTAAACCCTTGACTTAAGTGCTGCAATTTTTGGCACATGTCTCTGTAGTAGTATGAAGGGACATATCTTTTCCTCATTATCGCCTTTAAGTTCTCCCAAGTCCAGATAGATGGCTCTCCATACCTTCTTTGAGTCTTTATCAATTGATCTCACCAAATTATTGTGTAGTTTATGAATTCCATGGTGACCATCTTGATTTTCTTTTTCTCAGTGTAATTTTGGCACTCAAAGATAAGGTCCACTTTTTGTTCACACTCTATTTAAGCTTCTAGATCACTTTTCCCTTAGAATGGTGAAATAGTCACCTTGATGTTGGTTAAATTTCCATCCTCTCTTTCCATTCGGCCATCTCGTCTCCTTTGGTGACTTACATCTTCCTCATCATACTCTTCTCTCTCATAAGTCCTCCTTTCTTGACCATGTGGTCGTGTAGGTGTTTCTAATCGATCCAACCTTAAGGGTAGGGCATGAAATTGGTCATACATAGCCCTCATGAATATCCTCATGTAAACATTGGTCTCTTCTCCACTTCCACTTATGGCTTCGGATCAAGAACAAAGTAACACCAAAAAGGTTAGTAAATAATAATAAAATTTTGGACATTTACACTTGTTCACGTGTTTCACTCCGCTCGTGTTTGCACTTGGATGGCTTTTTCAATATGGCCTCACAAGTCTGCCTTTGACCACTCTTTCTTCCCTTTTAAGCACTTTTGTAATACCTCGATAATATTTCTCTGTATATATAATGTAGTGAATTTTGGAATAATTAATGTGTTATATTGCGGAGTGATATGTTGTTGATTAATGTTGTGTAACTATGGAAAAATATTATGGAGTGATTATAGTATTAAAGTTTTGGAAGAAAAAGGGTGCATTTTGCTTTTTGGTCGACATGCGGTCTATGAGCGGATTTGGTGTTGTGTCCAAAAAATGTTGTGAATCGTCCCTTGCATTTTGGGATGAGGCGGGGTTGGCATTTCACATTCAAAATCATACCCTATCTGTAATGTGAGTTTTCAGACGAATTGCGGTCGAGTGCGATCGAATACGGTTGTGGAGAGTTTGACTCTGTCCGATTTTGGTGACTTTTTGGATGACTCGCGGTCGAGGTGCGGACACCTTTTCTAGACCAAAAAATAGGATAAATCAAAGGAAATAAATATGGACTGAACCGGTTGGGTTCAGCTTGATCCAAAAATAATTGGTTGGTTGATTTTTAGTTAAAGGAGAAAAAGAAATTGGATTAATTGGAATTAAAATGTGAGAGTAATTAATGAGGGAAGATTTATGGAATTAGTTAAAGAAGGGTTA
>CM039473.1:5573595-5686456 GCA_022433065.1 Begonia loranthoides
GGGAAGGAGAGGGAGATGAGGGAGACGAAGTTGACCGAGAGCGAGAGTGACGAGCAAGAGAGACGAGCCTGAGGGGTGCTCGGGACGACCGAGTAGTGCGTTCTTTGGCAAGCGAGCGTGAGGGTTGCTGATGGCATTGTGGGTCGCGGCTTGGGCTCAGGCTTCAGGCTTCTTGGGATGGATTACTGTCGGGTTGTGGTGAGCTGCGATGATCTGCCATTTTTGGGGGTCCGGTGATGCTTGGTGATGACAGACTGACGACAACAAAGGGGTAGCGATCGACGAGTTGGATTGCTGAAGGCAGGGGGCTAGCGGTTTGGGATGAATGGCTGGGGCGACTTGCAGTTCAATTCGAATCGGTCCTTGCTGGTTCTTGCTCTGGAAGGTGACAACGTGAACGTGCATGTGGAAGGGTGAAGCCAGAGTATGGCTTTGGGGCATTCGTGGGTGTCTGTGGCAGAGGCATGGTGAGGAGTGCTTATCTAGTGAGTTAGAAATGCAGAGGAAGGGGGAAGGCTAGCAGTGAAGTGCTCTTGGGTGAGAATTGGAGGGAAGTGAACCGGTTTGGTTGAAGAGAAAAGGGCTCGTGGCCATTTCACGAAGAGAGAACAAAGAGAAGGGAAGGAGAGGGAGATGAGGGAGACAAAGTTAACTGAGAGCGAGAGTGACGAGCGAGAGAGACGAGTCTGAGGGGTGCTCGGGATGGCCAGGTAGTGCGTTGTTTGACAGAGAGGAGAAATGCTCTCCAGAGAAGTGGAGTCTGAGAGCTTCTATGAGAAGGAGAGGAAAGAGAGGGAAGCTCTGTCTTTGGTAATGACCGAGTGTGTCTTCTCAGGTGTTCTCTAGTGAGTGACTTCCTTCACTCTATTTTGGAGTTTATGGATTTATGGATTTTGTTAGTACTTATGCTTTGGATTTTCTGGAGAATATTGATGAATCATCAACTGCATGCATGATACTAGTTTATGCTCCCTATTTCATTACCGCATCATATTTGTTTCCCTGTTGTTGTTACTGTTCGATTGGTTTTGGAAATGTTTTTGGTTGCCTGCTAAACCGTGGGTCTGTTAAATATAATATGTAATGCTAAGTTGAGGAAATGTTGATCTAATGGATTTGTTCTTTGTTGTAGTTGTTAGAAACTGTTAAATGGTTGAAGCCTTTAACTGTTTTTGGACATTGATAAGTATGGAAGTGTTATGTTGCTTAGAAATAAACCTGTTTAGTTACGGCTTTGATAATATGCTCTGTTGGTTTGGATTCGAGACACTAATTGGATAAACATATTCTGGATCTTGGTGTATTATGTTGGATAAATTTTGTATTACATCTTTACGTGCACGGTTTGTTAATTGGTTAGAAATTGGATATTGAGTTGGATTATGAAACGCTATCAAGTGATGAATAAGGATTAAGGGTATAGATAATGATGAAGTTGTTAAGTTGAGAATGTTATAATTGTTAAGTGTTATGTTCCATTTTGGGGTGTCAAAAGGGGGTTCCTAGAATTACTATGTAATTATGGATAGGAAAAGAATGAAGGAGTTTAAAGAAAGAAGGATAATGTTAATTTCAGAAACCCGCCATGGAAACCAAGTAAGTTGATATGCATGTGTTTTGGTCTTCAGACCCTACATCGCAAGAATTAGGACTTTGTATGTTGACTGTTTACTACTTTAATAAAATATTTAGGTTGTTTACTGCTTTACCAGATATTGAGTGTGTTCTGTGCATTGTAATGTTATTTGCTGAGTGTTCATTAGAATTAGATTTTTTTAATGATATGTTTAATAGATGAGCATGTTTCGAGGTTATATAGAGATATGATGGCGAACTGTACTTGACATTCATGCATCATACTTAGAGCTTATAAAATTGTCAACATATTACATGTCATGCATAAAATATGTAAATAGGCGTGTGGGGATTTAGGAGATTTGGTGAGTGTCCATCGGTGGGGACACTGTAACATCCCGATTTTTATTTTCTTTTAAAATGTCGTGAAATTTAAATCTTTTTCTTTTATAAAATAAGAGTAAGAATTTTCTTTTAAAAACCGAGTGTTAAATATTTTATTTAAAATTCTTTTAAAACATTTTAGCATTGGAATAATTCTTTTCTTAAAAACCTTGTATACATAATAAATTCTTTTACGAAACGCAGCGGAATTAAAACAAAACATTAAAGAATATTAATTTACAAAACTTTTTACAAATAATTTCCATTTACTCTTTTAGCCCAGCCAGCCACAAGATCCACCCGTGCAAATTCTTCATCGATTTTTCTTTGTATTGTATTTCCAAGCATATACCTACATCAACAAGACTTAAACTAAGGAGCTTAATGCTCAGTAAGTGATAGAATGAAATGCAATGCAGATGTGATGCATGATCATACGATATATTACAGAAAAGAACTGTTTCTTTTCTGTTATGCTAGAGTGTCAGATATTTCTGTTGGTCATGCGGCTATACGGTCACTTAGATGAGGAGATACATTCATTAGGGGTGTCACCATCATAATCGTCACCAATCACTTTTGTTATAGTCGTTGGGGATTTTCGTACAAGAGAAATGATGAACCCTAGAGTCCATGTGACTAAACCATCACTCCGCTCCCTACGTGGGAAGAGATATATCCATTTGGGGTGTCACCACCGATTGTGTAATACCCCAAAATTTATCGGGCTCAACTAATTTTTTTATATTGTATTTTTTAGTGTATAAATGTTGGGAAATTTGTTAAACTCAATATTGGAAATTTTGGAATTTAATTGAAAAAGAAATAAGGAAATTAGAAGGGAAACGACGACGTATTGAAAATAGAATTGAATAAATTAAATGGGTATTCAGATTAAATTGCGAATAAGAATTAGATAGCTTAAATTACGATACGTATATAAATATATAAATAAAATAATATAAAATAAATGAATTAATATATAATGAAATAATTATTGAAATATAATTATATTAAATGAAAATGTAAATAAGAGTGAAATGGTTGGACAAAGGGTCAAGGTGACATGGAAAAGAAAACATGCAATGTGGTAGTGTTTAGTTGATTTGATAAACAAATTGGATTATATATATATATACACATTAAAAGATAAAAAAAAAAATTGGTGTGGAGTCTTGCAAATTTGGCCAGGGGGCATAGGGTGAGCCCGAGATTCTTTCCGGGGCATTCTGAGACTAACTTCTAGGGTAAGCTCGAGGTCCTTTCCGGAGTATCCTAGGACTAAGGGTTAAAGTCCAGGGTAAGCCCGAGGGTCTTTCCGAGGTATTCTAGATAGAAAAGAAAAGTGAAATGAAAACGAAAAAAAAAAAGAAAAGGAAAAGAAATGGAAATGGGAAACAAAAAAGGATTTTTAAAATGCATAGCATGTTTATTTTATATCACTTACTGAGCAATAGGCTCATTAGTTAAGTCTTGTTGGTGTAGGTGATACAAGTGTTGATGTACCAGTAGAGGAGGAGATATTTCAGGAGGATTCCTTGGGTTATCAGCCAGGTTCGACCTGATTGGTTATGGCTCACAGTATAATGAGTATTTTAAATAAGTGCTTTGTAATCATGGGTTTTTATTGTAAAACTTAAACTATGTTTTGAATTATCAATATCTACTTCCGTTTGAATAACTCTGATATATTGTCAAATGAAAATTAATTTACACATTTTGAATAAAGTAAGCAAAAAAATTTTATACCGCAATTTTTAAAGAGAAAAACAATTTTAAAATAAACGGGGCGTTACAGATGGATAGTCACCAATTCTCTCGAACCCCCACACGGCCAATATGCTCACAATTTCATAAGTCCTAAGTATGATGCATGAATCTTGTGAATGCATACAGTTCGTATTATATCTTTACGTAACCTCGGAACATACTCTTCTATTAAACATATCATTAAAAGAACCTAATTCTAATAAACACTCAGCAAACAACATTACAATTCACGGAACATGCTCAATATCGAGTAAAGTAGTAAACAACCTAAATATTCTATTAAAGCATAAAATAGTGAACAAACAAAGTCTTAATTCTTTGCTATGTAGGGTCCGAAGACCAAAGCACAGTAAGTATCTACTTACTTGGCATCCGATAAACTCTTAGCACTCCACTTTAGCCTTCACCATACCTTCACAAATTTATAACATTTAATCATTAATATCAAGTCTTCTATAACTATATAGAGAGTTCAATAACACTTGGGAGTTTCAACATTCACAATTCAACAACCTCAACCTCACCTATACTTTATTCCTTATTCATTTACTTAATGGAATTTCATAGTCCAAATACAACTTAATTCCTTTAGCCAAATGACAGAACCGAACATAACCCCCACAATATCTCACAACATAATAGAGAGCAACCAAACCCCCAAAACGAAAGCTACATAGACATTCAACAAAGGCAGTAACTAACCCACCACACACACCCTTCACTTCCACAGGGTAATATCTCATAATCCGTTAACACCTCTTTAATAGAGAATATTCCTCTACAGAGAATATTATTAACATCCATGAAAATCCTTAAACAATAACAAGCAGTAATGGCTTCCAACAAGCAGTATAACCTTCAATTAAAATCCATTGATTATTAAATCAAAGTAGAAAATACAAGAGCAAAATATGCATCAACAATTCTCAGAAACCCAAAGCATAAATCCTAGAATCATCACACACAACAATACTAACATCCATTTCACTTTTTCCTTCTACTGTTAATATAATTAAATCCATGAAAGTTGAGAAAGACTCCATCATACCTATAGAGTACCCGAGAAGGCTACTCCTTCGTCTTCTCCTCAATGATTTTCTCTCCTCAATCTCGATTCCTTTCCTTAAAGACAGTAGCTCCATTCCTCCTCTCAACCAGCTCACCCGAAAGCCTTCTCTCACAGCCCTTCCCTTCTCTATAATTCTTCTACCTTTCAATTCACCAGCGAGCACAACCCACCATTCCCTACCACAGGTTATGCCCTGCCATCCATGCCTTACCCTACCTTCACCATTCTCTTTCACGCACATCCCACTGTCAATTTCCACAAGAGCAAGAACAAGAATTGGATGATTTTAGAACGAACCGTAAGCCAGATCCAGCCGTTCCCATTCAAGTCCAGACCGCCAGCTCCTTGCCATCTCAACGTCGGCCATTCCCCCGCTATCGCCATCCAACTCGTTGATCGATGCCTCATCACCGTCGCCAATCCATTGTCACCGGCCACTAGAAATCGACGAAGCATCAGAGCTCACCTTGACTTGATGCCAATCCGTTCCGTGAAGCCCGATGCCTAAGCCCTGGTTGCGACCCGCGACGCCATCAACAACCCACAGCTCGCATGCCCGCCGAAACGAACCCAAGCCTACCTGCGAAGCCCATCCCCAAGCTCGCCACTCCTCTCCCTCATTTCCTGGCTCTCTCTCCTTTCTTCTTAGGTCCTCTCTTCCTAGAATGGCCCGTGGCCATTCTTTTGTCATCAGCCAAACCGGTTCACAGTGTGAACCGGTTCACTTCTCCCCCCTCATTTCTTAATTTCTCCTTTTAATTTTTTTAATATCTTATTTAATCTTCATTTAATCCTCCCCTATTATTTTTCTAACAATTTAATTCCAATTAATCCAATTAATCTCATTTTCTCTTCTTCTTTTAACTAAAAGAAAACCGAGCCATTTAATTGCTTCCGGATCGAGCTGGACCAAACCAATTTGGGCCATTATTTCTCTTCTTCAGAATTGCGATTTTGGACAAAGCAAAGCGTCTGCGCCTCATCTGCGTGCATCCAAAAAGTCCAATAATTTGGACAGATTCAAACTCTCCTCATCTTTCATCGATCGCATTCATCTGAAAATTCACATTACAGATGGAGGAGCAATTTTGGATGTGAAATGTCGTCTCCGACTTGTCCCAAAATGCAAAGGACCACTCGAGTCACTTTTTGGACGCAACATTCAATCTGCGCGCCGTTCGCATGAGTCCGAAAACTCCAAATACACATTTATCCTTCCTTAATTTAATTATCCAATATAATATTCCTATAAATTATAATCTAACAATTACATCCTTGGTAATACCTCGATAGTTATCCAATTAATCAAAATACCCCAAATTACATTTCAATTTATCCTTATTAAATTTTGATATAAAAAGTCGGGTATTACAGACACTATATGATGTATCTCCTTATCGGAGTGACAGTTAACCATGTGGACTCTAGAGTTCATCATTTCTCTTGTACTAAAATCCCCAATGTTTGCAAACAAAAGCGAATGGTGATGGTTATGGTAGTGTAGGATGTATCCCCATATAGGGGTGACGGATAGCTACATGACCATATGATGTATCTTTTCTCTTGGTTTACCAGAAAAGATAGGTTCTTCTCTGTAATGCATCGCATGATCATGCATGAGAATTAACATTGCATTTCATCCTATCACTTATTGAGCATTAGGCTCATTAGTTTAAGTCTTATGGTGTAGGTATGTATGAGAAACAAGAGAGCAGGTCAAAGACAATTGATAAAGGATTTGCACAGGCGGATCTTGTGGCTGCCTAGGCTAAAGGATGTAAGAAAGAGAAAAAGGTCTTGCAAAAGTTTTAAGAAGAGGATTTGAATTATTGTATTTAAAGTCTTTCGCTATTTCTAAGAGAAAAGAAAAGTTTTAAATTCCCGTGATTTCTAAAAAAAAAAATTTGGGTCGTTACATCTTTACTTAAAACTCAATCAAAGAAAAGAAAAAATTTTCAATCAAGCGCAAACTATGAAAAATCAAACTTTTTTTCAAGCTTTAAATTCAAAATTCCTTCAATTTTGATGAAAACCAAGCTACTCAAACTGCTTATTGTGATTAAGTAGTCTAAGAAACAAATACCTTAAATTTTGAGTAAGGTATTCAGAACTTTTCCAAAAAGGAAACTTTTTCCTAAAAAATTTCTGAAAACTAACATAAATAAACCAGAGTTTGGATATTTGAATTGCACTTTTTGATATGAGAACATAGATGAATTTCAATTTTTGATAAGAAATTTTTTTTAACAAAAAGCTTGCTTTTTTTCGTTTTGTGAAATAAAAATTGCACTTTTTTTTTTTATTTTGTAGAAGATTGATAACAAAGGAATAATTTTTTTTTGATGTTTGATCGTAAGGATCAAACTTTTTGATAGATGAAGAGAAAGAAAATATTTTTTGATATTTTTGATAAAAGATCATAATAATGAATAAAAGAAGAAAAATGAAGCGAAAATTTTAAAGATAGCACCTTGAAACATTCGAGCCAACGCTCTGATACCAACTGATGCAAACCTAGGGTGTATGAACCCTAGACCCAACAAAGTATGCAGAAAAATCACGGATCGTCTCACAAATCCATATCAAAGGGTGAAACTACGACCCTAGCCAAACCTGTTAACTAGAACCAGAGTATTCCGAAAAGGAGATTGACCCTAACCAAACTTGTCGGCTAGAACCAAAGCTATCAAAAGGTTATATCTTTCAAGTATCCACTTGAAGAGATCAAGTTTTTTGTAAAGAACTCAAGAGAAGGAATCCTCCCAAAAGCAAAAGCTTCAATTGTCAATTTGATAAAAGATCTTAACAATTGTTCTCTATGGTGCTTTTATAGACTAAACATAAAATAAAACCTAATTCTAATAAAATAATTAAAACTAGAATAAAGTAAATTCAAACAAAAAATTGAAATATCTTGAAAAATGGTGGATGGGTGCAGATGAGGCTGCTGAGCGCGCAGGGGGCTACTGGGTGCACGAAGTTGGGTAGTTGAGCGCATTTGGGTTGCGGTGCGGGCTTCGAACAATGTTGCTGGAATGGGCGTGCTGGGCTATAGGTTGTTGGAAGATGAGGTGTGCTGTCAGAAAAGGTTGATGGGTCGTGCAGGTCAGATGAAGTTGGGTCGTGAAGAGGCGTGATGGAACGGCTGTTGGGAGTAATGTGCCCTACAAGGAAATGTAATAGAACAATTTTATAATATATGAATAAATTTATATTGATTGATATTATGTTAACATTTTATATTATGTTTTATAAAATTCATAGAAAATTTCTTGGTTATTTATGCTAACTTTATATTAACATATATATTGTATATATGTGGGATAAAATGTAAAGAGTAATAACTAGAATATATCCATGACTTATATTTGAAGTATGGAATCTTCAAATAGTTCACAGTCATAAACATAGTTTATCTCATTAAGAATGTATAGTCATATCCTGACTAAATATGTAGTGACATAAGATAACTATGTTTTATATAATATTATTATATAGGACTGGACCAGATGAAATTATATTATTCTGATAATTTCTGCTAAATATAGAACAATTTATTTTATTATAATGATAGTCATATATGCATGATCTTAATTCGTTTTATTTAACAAACTCCTATTTTATTTTAATTTATTTTTTGATTTACTCAGTAAAGTTTTGTACGAGTTACGATTCTTATACCTTGTATATTGGGAGTGAATTAAAATGAATAGCTAGGAATGTGGATATCGATATGTTCAATAAAAAACTAATGGTAGTCAAAAATAAAGACACAATATGAGAGGTTAACAAATTATAAACCTAGCTCTATTGTGAATCAAAATGGAGGGTTAATACATATGTAATTACTATATCAATGGACATTAATTAGAGTAAATATACTATATAGTCTTTTAAAGTGCAACTCTAAGTATTTAGTGGAATTACTTTAGAGTTAATAATTATGTTAATTAATATAAAGAGTTTATATTAATTAACGAAATATTATTGGAGCTTAAAACTATATGTCCATCAGTTCCTTCCTCACCTTCTATCATTATTCGAATAATAGAAAAATAAACAAAGAAGATTAAATAATTAATTATGAATTAATTATTTAATACACTCAATAATAAGTTTATTATTTTTCATTAGATGAAATAATTGAATTATTGATATTTAATTAATTACAAAATGACAAAAGTTATCATGGTTAATATATTTATTATATTTCATTAAATAAAATAATTGAATTATTGATTATTCAATTAATTAACAAATATAAAGTAACTTTTGAAAATAGTTTTTAAAATGGATTTTGTCAAATTTGAGTTAATGTCATAGTGCCAAGTGTTGAGTTATGGTGACAAAACCTTTTGTTTGCCACAACATTTTTGTTATAAATGTATTATAACTTAAATGAGAGATTAATAAGTTAATGTCATAGTGCCAAGTGTTGAGCTATGGTGAGAAGACCTTTTGATTTCCATAATATTTTTATAAATGTATGAAATCAATTGTAACTTTAATGAGGAATTTGTAGTGTTTTTCTCTAAATATCATAATGATTATTATAGAGCAATACCACTGTAAATAGATATCCAACCTCATTATATTATGTTGTTAAAGTCTTTAAAATTAAGGAATCCATTTTGAGAGCAAAATTTGTGTCTTCCGTGTTGGATTTAGAGAAATGTTTTCTAAATCCAAAATAGATCGTCTCATGTGTTAAGAGTACGATCTATCATAAATTGAGTGTGATTTTGTTTTGTTCATCACACCCACACGTGCTTATTCGAGGTGAGGAGGATTGGCGGAGAAAATCGAAGGTTGATTTTGTACCCGCGTTAAGTAAGCTACAAAGGTAATACATATTATTATTAATATATTATAACAACAATCCGTTTTATATTCATGTTAAAATTGTTTTTCATGATACATGGGCTACGCATGTTACCATTGTTATGAACATCGGTAATTCCGCCATGCGGAGGAATCTAAAAACCAACAACGGCTGGGCCGCACAGAATGCGTGCGTTGTCGGAAGACGTGTTGGTTCATAGGCAGATGAAGTGTGGGCCGCGCAGACTGGGCGGCACTATAGGAAGGGCGCTGGGCTACGCTGGATATGGGCTAGGGTGAGGTGCGTTGGTCATTCTAACATAGGTGTGGGAATGGCGGGATGCACATGCTGACGAGGAGTTATGACAGAGAATGGGCATCGAGGACGTCCCTTGGCGCTGCATGGAATGTCTGTTGGTGCACTGGTCGGTGAAAGGGACGTCTTTTACGGTAAAATGGACATCCGATATTGTGATGCAAGCGTCCGATATGCTGATACAGATGTTCGTTATGGTGAAACAGCATCTGTTGGCGTGCAAGTCAGTGAAAGGGACATCCTTTACGGTGAAACGGACTTCCGATATAGTTTCTTTGACATCCATTATGGGAAAACAGACGTCCGTTACAGGCCATTTTTTGACTAAATATGATCCTTTTGCATTCTTGGACTTGATAGCTTTTCTGTATCGCATCCTTTAGGAACTCATTTCATTTTACCAGTAAATTCCTTATCATTAGTTTTAAATGGACAAATAAATGATTTATGACCTACTTTATTACATGCATGGCAAGTGCAAGATCCAACAAAGAAGTTTTTAGAATTATTATTCTTTTGAAACGGTGTATAGCCTAATTTGGCTTGATCAAAAGTCACCCTTTATTATTGTAATACTCGAGAAATTTTTAAATAAGAAATTTCACGTGTAAATTTTTTGCATTGAAAATCGGTCATAGCATTGAAGAAGTTGACTGAATTATCGTGTAGCGGCCACGTACACAAATTTGGTCAATTGGTCAAAGTCGGTGACATTAGGATTTTCTGAACAAAGAATTCAATTAAGGAACGAAATTGGACAGTTAAATTGAAACTATAATATCGTTAGATGATGTTAAGATTAAATTGAGAGTTTGAATAAACTATATGATATATAATGTATATAATTGGTTTATATACATTTATATGAAATGGAAAAAGAATTTTAGAAATTATTGGATAAAAGAAATAAATAAATTGGAATAAGTGAAATAGGAGTATGAGATGATGAAAATTAAAAGGATTAAGTAAAGGGGAAAAAAATGAAAAGATGAAGTGAAATGGAGGGAATGATGGAAAGAAGTCCCGCCATTAATTGGAAAGTTCAGGGTTTAGTTTGAAAAAAAGAAATAAAATAAAATAAATAAGAAATAAAGAGAAGAGGAATTAGGGCATTCCTCTTCTCCCTGTTTCTTCATTCGGCCGACGAGATCCAGCGTGAGAGAGGGAGATCGACGAACGATCGGTGACTCTGGCAAATGACCAGCGAGCGACTCCTCCGGCGACGGCATCTGACAGAGACGAACCGTCGGTTGTGGGCAACAAAAGACGGCAGCGAGCAGGAGTTTGGCTGAGGCAACGCCGGCCGAGAGCAAACCGACGTTTTCCAACGTCCGAGCTGTGAACGGCGACTATCGTGAGGGAGAACGGTGTCGCGGTTGAAAACGGGCATATTGGTGGCGACAGGAGCTCCGGTACCGAGCCGTTTCCGATTCTGACGAGCGAACCGACGTGGTTTTGCTCGGTTCAGTGGGTGAGGTCTTTGATTCGAGTTTTTCTTCCGATGTTAAGTTGGATTTGTGATGTCGTTGGTTGATTTGTATTGTGGGTTTACAGTGATTGAATCGAAGGATTCCGGAGAGGCAACCTCCAGCGACGGCAGCTCCGAATCCGAGCATATCTCTGATTCCGTCGAAAACAGAACACTCGGTACTGTTTTGTTCTGTTGTTTGAGTTGGATATCATTCCATTTCTAGTCTTGAGTGTGAATTTGTTTATGATTTGGAGTGATTTACTGCTTTAGATGGATTTTTCTGCTACAATTTGGGGCTAAGTCAGATTCACTTTTGTTGGAGATAAATTTTTAGTTGGATGTTTTACTTCGATTTTTGGATTCTGTCTCTTTCTATTGAAATCTGTCATTGGGGCTGAAAGTTTGGTTTACTTTTCCTGCCATAAGCCATTGTTAGGAGTATTGCTTTGTTAAAAATGATTATGCGCTCTGTTTGGATTATGCTTGATAAATTGGGTTTAGATCATGTTCTTGGAAAACTGATTGGTTCTATTTTGTTGTCGGATTGAATAAATTCAGCGTTTCCACTGTTCTATTGGACTTCCGTCTTAAGTGATAAATTTCTGGATGTTAGCTGTAGGTTTATAATAATCTGTTTAATGGACATTATTGACAGAACTGATGACTTATTGGACTTGTTCTGCATAAGGGTACTCGAGCTTATAATAACATTGAAGTTGAGTATTTTAGTTGATTATGAGTCTGTTTTGGATTTTAGCTTTTAGTGAGGGATTTATGGTTGGTTATTTTTACTGTTGGATTTATTATTAGTCATTGGAAATGATTTTGGACCTTGTTTGCTAAGGTTAATTGAAGCTATTGTTTTGTTATGGAACTTGAAAATCTTAGTCTAAAGATGTGTTGATTGAAGTGGGATTTATCAATGTTAAGTAAATGAGATTTTGGATTTTAGAAAACTATGGAGGTGTTCAAAGTTGGATTTTGAGTTTAAAGAATGTTGTTAGATGAAAGTTAAAAATTTTATTGGAATTCTTAAATAGGGTTGGTTGGGCTCCTAGTCTAGTATAGGACCCTCCACTTATTTTTATTTTTATTTTTGGATTAATTTATGAATTTTTGCGTTGGTATATTTGCCAGGCTTGGATGATTTCAGCGAGTGTGATACGATTCTTGCATAATTGGTTGCTCCCGTTGGTAAGGCAGACCGTCATCGAGGTTGGGATTTCTATACCTCTTGCGTTATATTGCATCGTATTCCGTTTTCAAAAATAATTATTTTGTGGAATACCACACTTGAAAAATGACGGGGACTGTTCGACAGCACGTTCGTTTTTATTAGTAGTATGTTTTCTCAAGTTTAATTCCGTACATGGTTTGAGATTTATTGTGCACATGTTGAGGGATGGATCTGCTATCTCCTTTGATACCTTCTGCTGCGTGAAGGTTGATTGTTTGACGTGCGAAAAATATAGGTGGGGCATTGGTGACGTGTCCTCAAGTTGAAACTCCTGAAAGTTGTAAATCTCGTATGGGAGAGTGATGACTTCTCATTGGGTTGCAAGCCCCTAAACCTAGCCAGGATTTGTCCCACGGATCAGACGGTTGTCAATCGTTGAGACTTGTTTATCCTAAATCCACATATAGCGAGCAACTGTATCTATTTTATTTGATCATACGATTATACGATTATACGAGTTGTGTCGTGCAGCCAGGTGCGCCGGCAACTCGGGTGACGTACGGAATCTTCGGATCGTCGTCATTATTCTTGCCTTATAAGGTGTTGTCATCGACGGGTGACCACCTCTTCTATGTTGTGACGGGTGAGTCCATGAGTGGCCATCCCTTTTCACTGATGACGTTTTCAATTTGGAAAACGATGATGGCCTATTTTATGAGGTATATCTGTCTATGTATACAGAGAGTTTTCGATTAAAAGCCTCATCGATGGCCATGGGCCAATTTGATAAAATGATAAAGAGTTTTGAAGTGATTTAAAATTCATGTACGGATAAAAGAGAAACGTAACCCTGTTTTCGCAAATATAGAAAAACCAGTTTTGCATGAGGTGCATCTAGTATAGCTATACTTTACTGAGTTAGTCATTCATCCCAAACGAATCCTCCCAAAAACTACAGGTAAATGCAAGAGCAGCTAAGGATTTGGATCAGAAGTGTTCTTTTATTTCCCTTGAGCGATTATTATCATATGGTGAGGATATTTATATTTTGGATCTGTAAACCTTAAATACAGTTGGTTTGGATTTGTTGCACAGTACTTGGATTAGATTTTAATTTAAGCACCGTCATTTTCTCGTAATCCCTACTCGGACCTAGGCCCATACTTTTTAGGCTGAACTAAATATTATAAGTCTTCCGCTAAAACTCACGCCTTGGGCTAGGTGATTGGGTTCTCTACGAGGATCGGGTCGCCTGACCTGGCAGCTCTGTTAAGCCCGTCTTCGGGTCGTGACAATTATCCTAACAACTTATTTTAGTTTTTACTATAATTAGTAAATTTAAGTATCATGTTATACAAATCATTATTTTTCTTTTTCAAATTAAATATTTATGTTTCAAGTGATGAAGAACTATAAGGATGTATTTTCACCAATTCAACATTTTTTCTTTTCAACAATTTATACTTAGATTTAACCAAGTTGAATTGTTTATACAGCTCTTCAAAGGTATCTAATAATTCACATTCGTCATAGTGTTGATCTAAATCACGAAATGAATCATGTACCTTGTTCTTCTTAGTCATGAAGCACATATTAGCCACTTCTTCATCCCCAAATGATCAATCTTCATCATTATTGTCCCATGTGGCTTTCATTGCTTTTTTTCTTGAAAGCTTTTGGTCACTTTTGAGCTTGAGGGAAATCGACTTTGTAGTGTCTCGGCTTTTCACACTCAAATCAAGTGGCCTCTTTCTCTTTTGGAGGTCGATTCCCTTTTGTGACCTTCTTTCTTTGCCATTTTTCCATTGAAGGAACATGCTAAATCTCCTCATAATGACTCCTTATCATCTTCCTCCTTTTCGGATTCTACTTGATTGCTCAATGTGGCTTTAAGTGCAATGTTCTTTCTCCTCCATCTTGAACACTTTGAAATCTTGTGCTACTTGAATTGTCATCACTTTTGGTTGCCACAATCTTAGTAGGCACATTTGAATTTTTCTCACCAGCTTTTTATTGGGGTAAATCCTACTAAGAACTTTCAAACAATTAGTAATGTTAGTTAATTGAGTAAACATTTGACCATTGATATTTTCTGTATTCATAATAAATAATTCATATTTATGCACAAAAATAGTCAATTTACTATTCCTTACTTGGTTTGTGCATTCGTGTGTGATTTTAAGTAATTTTCAAATTTTATGCATTTTATTACAACCTTATTACTATTAAATTCATCTATATTTTAGTGCACTATATAATGTATTTATTGCCTTAACAATAAAGCTTAAAATTGAGCTCTGAAACTAATTGTAAGAAAAGAGAGTGCAAATGATTTGTTACCACAGTTCGCCCAATCTTACTTGTGTCCGCGCTCTAAAGCTCTTCTTTGAAGATTTTTTTTCACTATAATCCTTCCGATTGTAGTCGATTGATCTTCGGATGTCAATCAAATCTTACAATGACTCTTCATAGATGTCACCCTTTAATTGTTCAACAAACAACGAATGTAGAAGTTTTTGAAGGTTAAGGAATAATAACATAACTCTCACAAATGAAAATTTCAAGTTTAAGAAGGAGAGGAATTAGGTTTTTAGTTTAAGTTTGAAGAGTAAAAAATAGCAAATGAAATTGATAACACTCCCTCATAAATATCGCATTCGATAAGTTGCATAAGAGAGGTTTTGGTTTCAATTTTGTGAAATAGATAAAGTAGTTCACTTTAAATGGAGTCTAAAATCAAACAAAACCATACCAAATCTGAAGCAACCTACCCAATGACTAGATTGACTTCCATCTTCATGTAAGATGATTTTCTTCTTTACAAAGTAAAAAGAAGGGAAAATGACAAATCAATTATTGTACTTTATGATCAATGACAAGTCAACTACTAATTTTTTTTTGCGCTAACCAATTAACCATTGAACTATGAAAAAACGTCACCTCAAACATCGTTGTCATGTTTGCCGTCAAAATCCATCAACTATAACATCGTGGTCACGTTAACACCAAGGTATGTCGAACGGAGATGTCCAAGGCAGCAACAACGGGGAATGTCTGTCAAAATCCGTCGACTGTAACGTCGCGGTCACGTTAACGCCAAAGACTATCGAACGGGGAACAACGGACGCCCCACAAACGATGAGAGACGTCCAACGCTAATCCAAAAAAATGACGAAGGACATCAATTATCGAGGGACGTTTGTTCTACCCGTTGGAACGAGGGATAGATATCCCTCGATCGGAATGAACGGCGAGGATGGAGTTTGCCATTTTTTGAAGGCGATAGTGGACAATGATTCATGGCCATTGGATCGAGGACGGACGTCCCTCGATTGGAATGGACAGCTAGAATGGAGTTTGTCATTTTCCAAAGGCGACGACAGACGATGGTTTTTGGCCGTTGGATAGAGGACGGACGTCCCTTGATCGAAATTGACGGCTAAGATGGATTTAGGCCATCACCCAAAGAAGGGTCATGTGCAAGTCACTAGCCTTTTTAAAAGGCAAACTATCTCGATTAAGACGGATGTCTCTCAATCCACAATGAATGTTCTGCTTCCCATATCAGACGTCCTTCGATCCTACACGGGCATCCCTTTCCCCATATCGGATGTCCCTCGTCCAGAAACGAATGTTCCTCTACTTGAGACTACGTCATTCAGCCCATAACGGACATCCCTAGCTCACAACGGATGTTCCTAGTCTCACATCTGACGTCTCTCGATTTAAGACTATGTTGTACAGGTTGAAATGGATGTCCGTTTTTGACTGAGGGACGTCCATTTTTTGTTCGAGAGACTTCTCTAAACGTTAATTCTGCCTATATAATCATGAATGATGTCCCTCGAACATAAAACGAATGTCCCTATAATTCATTGAACTTAGTTTGTCAATGATTTCGTATTTCGCAGTACTTAGCGGAGCGCACAGTCAATTCTTATATAGGTAGAATGACCTACGATGATCTGCGGTGGATCATCCTCATTGCGTCGCAGAATGTAGTCGACGGCAAACGTGACAGCAATGTTTGCAACGATGTTTTTTCATAGTTCAGTGGTTAATTTATTAGCAAAAAAAAGTATAATGGTTGGTTTGTCATTGATAATAAAGTCATTGGTTGATTTGTCATTTTCCAAAAAAAAAAGAATTATGGCCAATTTTAACAAACTTTACTAATTTGAATAAATTTGAACCAATCATATCTATGCATTAAACTGGTGTTCCTCAAAGTCCTAAATTTTGATAAGAGCCTAAATAGGGAAAATGACAAATCAATCACTGTATTTTGTGATCAATGATAAGTTAATTACTAAATAATTTTTGATAATAACTTAAATACTAAATTATGAAAAATGCACAATAGATATTATCGTTACCTATTGAAAGAAATATTACTGCGAAGACGATGTTAAAATTTTAATCTCTGCAAATTCATATTCTACTTCACTTTTATGCTAAAATCGTAATAATAAGCAATATTACAGCAAAGAAGATTTTGGGAAGCTACGACATGGTCTTCTTTTTTCTTCCGATCATCTTCCCATTGTTGAAAATAATTTCTTTCTCTCAATTTCACCTTCTAGTTCTCATACTTCTCTTTCCTCTTCATGATCTATCATTGTCGTCTAATGCTCATCACTTTTCGCAGAAGAAAGTAAACTTTTTGCTGCATAAAGTATTCTTTCCACGGCGTAAAGTAATATTTCTTCCTTGAAAAGTATTCTTTTTGCGGCAAAACGTAATCTTTCTCTAAGTGAGATGACGACGTTCTACTGCGGACCATCGACGTTCCGCAGCGAAACATCGGCTTTTTGTAGCGGAACATCATCATTCTTTCGAACAAAGTAATATTTTAAAACTATTTAATAAAAAGACAATGTTCTACCGTGAAAAGATAATGTTCCAAAGCAGAATGACTACATTTTTTAATGACAAACATGACTTTGCATTATCAATTTTTTATAATTCAAAATTTAAGATAATAGTGAAAATATTTTAATTATTGATTTATCATTTGTTATTATAAAGTAGGGTAGTTGATAAGTTAATTTCCGGACTAAATACATAGTCTTGCCAAAGGTTCAACCTTTTCTAAATAGACGATCATATTCAACCAATAGGATGTATCATAAAATAAAGTACGATCCTTCGGGATATGTAATCCCAATTATTTCAATCATTTCGTATTAACGTTTTCGTCATCATCATCTGTCTTCTTTTCTTCCTCCTTCCCCACCTGCAGAGAAGTCTTCTCCTCCAATTCTTGTCGAACCTTTTCAGCCATGGCTTCCTCTTTCTCCTTCTTTTCAGTCAGAAACTGAGTAAGATCACCAAGCACAGCGTCACTATCCTCGCCCTTCAGCAACTGCTCTGCAACTTCAGCTGGAGTAACCTGAGAGTCTAAAATGGCGTCCTCTATCTGGGAGAAGAGAGGGTGTTTCTTTAATCCAAGGTAATTGTTGGCTAAAAGCCTAAACCCACAGGGAGTGCAATAGGACATGTGAACATGGACGTCCATTCTTCCAGGTCTGAGTAATGCTGGGTCGAGCTTTTCTTTGTGGTTGGTGGTGAAGACGATGATCCTTTCGTCTCCACAGCTGGACCATAGCCCATCGATGAAGTTGAGCAGTCCAGATAAAGTTACCTGTTCAAACACCATATATCAAACTGTAAGTCTAAATTCAACAGTTTCAGAGAGAGAAGAGAGAGAGAGAGCAAAAAAGACAGTGAATCTTTAGAGAAAGCAAACCTCGTTTCGTCGGTGCCTGTAGTGGTCTTGAATTGGTGACGTTGGTTGAGCAGCACGGTCATGGAAATCAATGGTGCAATCGATATCCTCCACAACCAGAATGGATCGATTCGCCATTGTAATTAGCAACTTCCGAAGATCTGAGTTCTGTTGGAGCTCCGTCAATTCCAAATCGTAGATATCAAATTTCAGATAATTCGCCATCGCCGCAATTAAGCTCGATTTCCCGGTCCCCGGAGGTCCGTACAGTAAATAGCCCCTCTTCCAAGCCTTTCCGACCTTCCTATAAAACTCCTTCCTCCTCACGAACAATTCGAGATCTTTCAGAATAAAATCTTTGATCTCGGAATCCATTGCGAGCTTGTCAAACGTCGCCGGATGATCTAAGTTCGTCGCAATCCATAGATCGGTGAGATTATACAAGTTCTGATAATCGACGGTGAAGATCTTCAGAGTCTTGATCTCTTGCTTCATACATTTGGCTTCTTTCACGATGTAAGGTAAGTACGATTCAAGAGCCATTTCTCTGTCTTTCTTATGGACGCTGAGCTCGAACGACCGGATCTCCGATGGCGACGAGTTGAAGCCGCGAGGGTTATGAGGGTCATGAAAACCATTTGGTTGAATTTGAGAACAGACCAAAACCCATTTGAATTTAACACCATTGAAGATGTCTACGACCTCCTCATTGCCTGTGGGAAAATAACAACACTTAGTCCATGGCTGTACCTAGAGAGAGAGAGAGAGAGAGAGAGAGAACAGCACCTTCGAGGGAGACGATGAAGCTGTTTTCATTGCCGAGTTTGCTGACTTTGATTCTCTGAGTCGAGGGAGAAACTTTAGAGGCTAAGTAGATCTGTGCAGCCTCGTAAATCTTGTTGCTTTCAAAGCCGTTGAACTCGTGGATCACCATAGTAAGCTGAGAGGAGAATCTGGAGAAGAAACTACGAATTCCCCAGAAGAAATTTTCTTGCAATTCATGGGGCAAGAGATCTCTAGCCACGGATCGAGCAAGCATGAGAGTAGCGGCTAAGGAGGCTGCTGTAGATAGTACAGTTTTTGCTGTATTTAGATTGGCTTCAAAGCTAGAACTAGAAGTGGCCATTCTTGAAGCTCACAGATCTGTAACAATGGCGGAAGAACTTTAACTTACTTTGATGATTGAGGTAGCTCAGCGTCTGTCTTAACCAATAATTCTCAAGCTAGATTATTGGAAAATTTGAGTGGAGAATGGCAGTCAATGAGAGTGAAGAAAGGTTCGCTCTTGGAGTAGCATCGTCGCGCTTTCGTTGGCTTATATTGACTAGTACCTAGACTTTTCAAAGCCATGGAAATAAATATGATAAAAAATCCAAGACATGTTTAACATGACATTGAATCTTACGATAAAACCAGTTCCCCAGACTTATTTTAAAACATTATTCTATCAAAAACATATATGAATCTTTGTCTTAGAGTTTTGGGATGAAGCAATAAAACTTGGAAGCCCAAGTCAAATATGAAAAGGTTTGAGGTCTTCACCTGCTCCAACTTGCTTATTTTGCTCGCACAGTCTTGCAAAGTATTTTAATCAACTGGTAGCCTGGATGAATAGTAAGTCTTTTGGATCCAATTAGTGTTGAATTCGAATTTTAAACCTAGTTTAGATTAGATTTTGGCTGAATTTGAGTTAAATTTGATTTTGTCAATTTTTTTGCATAAAAAATTATAGATGATACTTCTTTTTCAATACAGTCTCGTCTCAATTTACACAAGTACAAGAACCCAATCAAACGTTATTGTTCAATTTAATTTGATTCCACCCCTGCCCCACCGATAAATGATACTTATTTATTCCTCAATTCAATTGGACTCTCCCACAACTTATTGTATTGTAAATGTAATGCTACTTTTATATTTTAATGGGCACACAACATATTGCAGGTTGAGTCTTTGGAAAATTAACCTATTCGCCACACATCATTATATAACTTAAAACTAGTCAAATAACTGTTTCTAGTTTTACTCTTTGAAAAATTATTCTATTTGATATGAAAAAGTGACGCATTAATGTACTGATTTAAAATGTGTCACTTGGATGTTCATTCAGACAACACAATAATACATGGGTTGGGTTGTGTAGTGATCAAGATTTCCTAAAATATATATATATGTATATTTAAATATGTTTATGTAATATAATTAATTATATTGGTCATTTTGCGCTGATGACTTGCGATTTTATAATATGGTGGATTGAGATAAACGATTCAAAATAATTTATCTGGTGGATATTAATGGAAGGTAGGTTATGAGATTTCATTTTATGCTTTCTAGAATGGGAGAGGATTGTTCAACTAGAGGAATGAGAGTTGAAGTTTGTTGGTAACAAAGAGAGGTATTCGTTAAAAAGGGTATATACAATGTGTTCGCAAATGAGAATGCATCTATGGTGGATAAGTTAGAAAGGAGTACTCGTGGAAAGGAATATATCCACGAAATAAGATGTCGCATATGAAGGGGGACGACCGCTGTGAAATGAGAGGAGTCATTGTCGAAAGGAGTGAATTGAAATATCCACTAAGGAGGAGAATCATCAAAAAGGAAGGTGTCCGCAGAAGGGAAGGCATCCGCGGAAGGGAATGTGTTTGCAGAAAAGGAGTTCACAGAATGGACGAAGTCGTATTATAAAGATAGTGTGTTGTGGTGAACAGTGAAGTTGCGGAATGGAATGTGTCCACGGAATGGAGTGTAACCACAGAATGGAATGAGTCTGCAAAATGGACGACATCGTATTATAAAGATGAGGTGCCGCTGTGAACAGTGAAGTTACAGAAAGGAATGTGCCTGCAAAAAGGAATGTGTTTGCAGATGGATGATATCATATTATGATAAGGAATGTATTCACAGAAACAAATGCATCTGCAACTAATAAGTAAAATGAGGAAAATATCGTCGTTTGGATTGAGTATCCACTAATGACAAGGGTTTGCAAAAAGGGACCATTCTCAGTGGATAAGTAAAATGAGAAAAAAAAAACATCATCGTTCAGATTGAATATCCATTGAAACCATTTATCCATTGAAAGGAATGCATCCTCAATAGATAAGTAAAACGAGATAACCATCGTCGTTTAGGTTAATGTACGCTAAAAATGACTATTTGTAGAAAGGAGGGCATCTACGACAGATAAGTAAAACTAGTAAAATGTTGTTGTTCATATTGAAGTACGATGAAAACGAGCAATCCGCAAAAAAGAGGGCATCCGCAACAGATAAGTAAAGCACAAAACCTCGTCATTTGGATCAAAGGATCTGCGAGAAACAGGGAATAGTATGGGAGTGTAGGCGTCCACGGAAAGGAATGCGTCCATAAATCGAAGGACGTTGTCATTTGAATCGAAGGATCCACGGGGAATAGTGAATATTGTGGGAGTGTAGGCATTCGTGGAAAGGAATGTGTCTGCAAATCAAAGGATGTCGGCATTTCAATGGAAGAATCCTCGATGAACAATGAATATTGTGGGAGTGTAGGCATCTGTAGAAGGGAACCCATTCGCGAAGTGAAGGACGTCATCGTTCTGCGATCAAGGGACGTGTGTCCGGCCGTGTTTTAGCTAGGGCTATAAAAGGGAAATTTAATGAGAACCCTAGAAACTATTTCATTGGAGTCAGATGAAAGTAATCTTTGTCTTAAACACTCTCAAGGAAAATGAGACATTGGAACGCGAGACAAAGCTAGGAGTGGCCAGCTTCCACTAAAGAAACAAGGTAAGTAATGTTGTGTATGCATGACATTCAGGTCTACAACACAATGTGCTACGCTACTATTTGCATGCTTTAATGTCGTTGGTTCAATGGTGATGAATATAAGGATAATAATGATTCCCTACTATATTTTATGAATGCGTTCCTTGCTACGACTGATATGAGGTTAGTATCTATGCTCTTTTGTTGGATATATACGTTGTTCATTGGATAATGTGGATCAAAGATTTGTTGATATGTTGTTTTAATATATTTTGTGATGATGAAATATATAGTGTTTTAATAATAATGAGGATGTGACTATCTTGCATAGTTTATAGTAGCTATTTCATGAAGTCTTCTATGTAAGCAATACTGAGAATGTTATATTGATTGGTGTTTGTATGTTCATGTGAATATTTCATGCATCACGAAAAATGTTTTCTAAGAAAGAACCAAAAAGGGTTTTTCATGCATACGTTTTATGAAAGAAAGAATGAACGAATAGATAAGATATGCAAGAAGATTTGGGGATTCGGTATCCATGTAGCTTTGAGAGTTTATCCCCCCAATGTAGCTTTGGTGGGTTTGTCCCCAAATGGTGCGTTGGTGGACTTATTCCCCAATGATTTAGCTTGGTGTCATATCTCAATGGTAAAGAAAGAAAGAATGAATGAACGAATAGATAAAATATGAAAGAAGCTTTGACAATTCGGTATCCATGTAGCTTTGGGGGTTTATCCCCTCAATGTAGCTTTGTTGGGTGTGTCCTCCAATGGAACTTTGGTGAACGTATTCTCCAATGATTTAGGTTGATGTCATATCCCAATGGTAAAGAAATAAAAATAAAGGAACGAATGAATAAAGAATGAAAGACTAACTATAAGATTTTTCTTCAGTTTTACTCTGATTCTTAACTATTGATGATGTAATAAGAAATAATATTGGATGAGAAGAAAATGGGCATGTTATGATCACATCGCATGCAATTTTTTGACAATAGAAAATGAGCATGTTATGATCACATCGGTACACACTAATGTTTGATCAATGTCATTTGATTATATTATTATACATGAGCATTGATGCTTTTACTTAACAGTAGTGTAGCCAAAGCAGCTTTGATCCTATAATGATATGATTAATAAACAAGATTATTTGGCAACTTTTTGGTAATGATGACAACTCATGCGCACATAAGAATTTTAATGATATATAATTATAATCAAAATATGTAACTCAAGTGAGAGATTATTTAATTTAGTTGACAATTATTTAGTGAACTTATATATTTAATTATAATTATATGTCGATAGTTATCATAAAGTTAAGCTCTGTTAAGTGATTAATTAAAGTTGAATTTTAGCATTTAATTATAGTATGAGATTTATTATGTAGATACCAATAATGTGGTTTAACTTTGATGATGAGTTGATTTTAACCTAATCCATCATATACAAATTCAGAGTTAGAGGTGGATATTGGTTCGGTTCGAACAGTATAACTGAACCGAACTTAACCGATTATTTTTTATTAGTTTGGTTTGGTTTTGATATGAAAAAAAAATAAAATATAGGATCGAACCGAACCGAACTGATTATTTTGATTCGGTTCACGATTGTAATTTAGAAAAACTAAGAAAAACTAAACCGAACTGAAAATAAAACTAAACCTGAAAACCTATTTGAGTCAATAATTTAATTCTAATTTTTTCTCTATAAACCTGCCTTCTGTAAAAGTAAACCTGACAACTCCTCGCTACTTCGACCTCCGCGGCCTGCTGTATGTGCCATTTGAAGAGACGAAAAGTTGCGTATTTCAACCCTCGCCCATTGTTTTGTTTCTCCGTCGAGTGTCAACTATCATCTGATGTCATCGGTGTCAATGTTGATGTCATTGTCACCTTTTCAGCACAACCCTAACTCACACTCAACGTCGTCGCTTTGGATAGTTGTAGTTCGCACAGATTAGTTGTATATAAAATTTGTGAAGTCTGTTTTTTTATGTAAAATGTGTGAAATTTTCCTATGAAATTTGTTACTTGCTGTGAAATTTGGTCTGTTTTTTAAAAAAATGTGATAGGATATTAGTCTCTGTTTGAACAGACCAATCTTGCTGTGAAATTTGTAAAATCTTGCTATGAAACCTTGCTTTAAAATCGGTTTTGGTTTGGTTTTGTAATTCCTATGAGATTGATCTCCATTTTTCTCTTTATTTCCACTTCGCATAAACTCTTTCTTCTCCTCGTTTTTCTTAAGAAATCAAAGACATTTTTCCTATCTTTGATTAGAAGTGAAAAACTGAAACCGAATTGAGGAAAACTAAAAACTGAAGTTTGGCTTTTGATCAGTTTTCAAGTGAATTTTGTTCGGTTTCGATTTTTTTTTTTCAAAACCGAACCTAGTCAGTTCGGTTCCAATTTGGTCTAAAACCAAACAGAACCAAACCAAACTAATTTCACCCCTATTAGAGTTATGGTCCCTAAGTCAGATATCTTCTGTTTTATTGGCTTCCCATCCACCGTGAGAATACGTAGGTTAAGGTAAATGATTTCTCTGGAGCAAAGTTATTATCATGTAGAAAATCAAAGTCACGGGTTCGAACTTTATAACAACTTACAAAAATTAACTATTAAAATTGATTTCATGAATTCATGTATATTCCACAATTATTTTGTCTTGACAATTCTAATTTTATGTTACGATGCTATATTTATTTTTGTATTTTAATTATTATATTAATTACTAGGTAAACAAAAACATGAAGTAAAATTCAAGTAGATTAAATTTACGCTGTTGGAAAAGAATTCAGTGAGGACTTCTGAAATGTGATGTAGAGAATTACGAGTGCTCATTTTCGCTCCTTTTTCTGCAGATTCAATACGAAGTGCGTTCAGGTATTTCAGCGAAGGGATGCATGCTCAGAATCTCTTGCTACGTTGAGTTTATTTTGTTTGTTTGTTTGGTTTTTTTTTTCAGAAAGAAGTAGTGTATCAATGGATCCGAATTCGGTTAAATCGACTCTCTCTAATTTAGCATTTGGAAATGTAATGGCCGCGGCTGCTCGTGATTATCAAAAGGTATTATCCTAATTCCGTTTCCATCGGATTCATTTGTTATCTTCATCCTGGTAGTTCTATTTCTGCACATTATATGGTGAAATTGTAAATCTCGATCCGATTATTTGTGTCTTGTTTATCGGTGACTATGGGAAAAAAAATATGTGAGTTTTCTAGCTGCAAGGGTCTGTTTTGGTTTCATCCTACGTCAAATGATTCAAAATTTCCCTTCCCCCATACCTTTTTTTGTTTTAAAGGTCTTAATATTCAGACATAACTTGTTGGAATGGAGGGGCTTTTGTGGTGAGGAGTGAGGATAAGGAGATGGGCAAGAATCTAGTGGCCCATTGCAATTTATGATGAATTTGGAAGAAATTGATGGTGATTTTTGACCAGGATTTGTGAGATGTAGGGTCTTTTAGAAGTTCGCATGTGTCATACTGATTTTTCGTGGAGTATCTCTATGTCTTTGAGGGCATTCTTGTGAAATCTTTTAAGGAGGTTGAGTATGTAATACACTCAGTTTTGTACATGTCGTTTTTAAAGTATACAAATTTGTTATTGCTAAGAAAAAAGACTCCTCAAAAAACATGAAGTTCTATGGAGGCATTCTTCTGCATTTGTAATTAGCTCTAATTGTAGCCTTCTACTTTTGGTGGAAAAAGAAAGCTCGTTAGAAATGTGAAAATGGGTATGCACCCTCTAAATGATTATTGATATGACAGGAATTGGTTGCCCAAGAGAAGGCACAGCCATCAAGTTCTATAAACCATGAGGTTGATCTTGATGATTTGATGGATGTAAGTTCCAAACTCTTATTTTCCAAATTAGGGTCCTTCTTGTTTTATATTTATACAATTTTTTAACTTGGTGATGTCAGGATCCTGAGCTGGAAAAATTGCATGCAGACAGAATTGCAGCCCTCAAGGTTGGATTTTTTGAGGGTTTGTTAGCATGTCAGATGATATTTGTGGTAATGTTTATGCAATTGGTGCGTATTCATGATTGGTTTATTTGACTAGAAAGAAGCTGAGAAGAGGGAGGCTTTGAAGAAGCAAGGGCATGGAGAGTACAGGGAGATAACTGAAGGTGACTTCTTAGGCGAAGTTACCAAGAGCGAAAAAGTGATTTGCCACTTCTATCATCATGAATTCTATCGCTGCAAGTAAACCGCTTAGCTTAAACTCTCTCTTTCTCTCCTCTCTTTCTCTATCTCACATGTTCATACATACATAATGATAGCTAGAATTAACTGAAGTTAATTGTATGTGTGAATTGTTTTTCGTAGGATTATGGATAAGCATTTAAAGACCCTTTCAGCAAAGCATCTAGATACAAAATTTCTAAAGCTTGACGCAGAGGTCAGCATGAATGTCATTATATGGCTGCATATCTTTGTCCTCTGTACATATGTTAGTTGTTAATGGCTGACCTAGTAATTTCGGTACACAATTAAACTGCAGAATGCACCCTTCTTTGTTACCAAACTTGGAATAAAAACTTTGCCTTGTGTCATTCTCTTCAGGTAAGTTTATCTTTGTTTTTTAATCTTTCATTCCGATTCCTCCCTCTTAACTTTCACTCGATTAAAATAGTATTGTTTGTATGAGTTCACAGTTGACATCCTCAAGTGTTTTTAGACATTTTTGAGTTGCTGTCTTCCTAAAATTTCGAATGTTTCATTGTAGGAAAGGGGTTGCTGTGGATAGACTTATCGGGTTTCAAGATTTAGGAGGAAAAGACGATTTCAACACAAGGGCGCTCGAAGTTGTTCTAATAAAGAAGGGTAAGGTTTTTCTGCCTATGTGCTTTTCATAATCACAGCACCATTTTCACCTGCATTTTACAGGTATCATTAGCGAAAAGAAGCCAGACGAGGACGAAGAAGATGATGGGTTCTTCGATGCTAAATCAAGAACCGTGAAAACCTCGGTGCTTGCTGATTCAGATTCGGACTGAAGACAAAAAAGGCATACTGTTTGTTGCCTCCATATGCGCTGCACAATGCTTGTTATATCTTGTTATAAGCTCCTTAAAATTTCATCTACCCCTGGAATTCAGGTTTTCTGCCAATTCGAAGGAGCATTTTCTGTTCTTGGTGTGGAATGTGACTGCTATGCATGAGCAAAACAATGGACGACAAATGACGTTTGATTTGGCTAACCAAGATCTCATGACTTCAGCTTCTAAGCGTTTCTTTAGAGTTTGCTGCATTTGTTTGTTGGTTTATCAGAGGATCCGGTCACTTGCTCTGTAATTTTCTTAGAGACATTGATTGTTTTCTTGACTGACTGACTCTCTCTCGCTCTCGCCCTCGCCCCCTCCCCCTCCCCCTCCCATGAAAGCTCAAAGCTCAACCACGACGCAGGAGCTAGAAGGTGGACTATACATGGTAATAATTGACTGTTAGTGAAAAGCCACACATTTGATGACTCGAATATTTCTCTTTGGTGTATATATTAGAGCGACTCCAAAATTAATAAATAGAGAGAGAGAGAGAGAGAGAGAGAGAGAGAGAGAGAGAGAGAGAGAGAGAGAGAGACGTTCGAGGTGTATCCTCAAAAATCAAACATATTTAACAATTTTTACTGCTGCTAAAATTTTGAACTTCTAACAATTTCAAGTATCATGTGTGAATTACCATTAACTCCATAAAATATATTGAACTAGTTGGAAACAACATTTAATTGCCAATTTGCATGCTAAATTTTATGCAATTGCTGACGTGGTAAATAAAGGTGATGGAATTTATTTTTTTGGTTTTGTTCTAATTTAGTTTTGAATTTTGATTTTTTTTTGGTTTGAATCAGTTTTTGTAGCAACCAGTTTAAATATTTAGTCCTAATTTAAAACTTAATAAAAATTCAAATCAATTATCAAATTAGATAGGATTATGTGATCTATAAATTCAAATTACTAAATTTTAAAATTTTCATTTATAATTTATGAGAAGTTTTTGATCTTTTAATTAATATCTAATTAATTTTTTTTTTTAAAATTAAAACTTTGAAACATTTAACTGAAACTTAATAACATTAATTAAAATCATCAACAAAATATTAAGGGTGTACAAACCAAACCAAAATCGAAACTGAAGAACCAAACTAAAACCAGTGAATTCGGTTCAGTTTAGATTGGTTTTGCACATCATAAAACCAAATGTGGGTTCATTTTGTCAAGAACCGACAAATTCGGTTCGGTTGTCAGTTTATCTTTCTCAAAACCGACAAAATCAAACCGAACCTAATAGAGCTCGCCCGTTAAGTCATTTCGTTTCGTCTTCTCGTTGCGCTGTGCGTGGAAGGAAAGCTCGGTTGGTTGGCAGTTGTGATTCGCGAAGAGACAGCAGACGTCCAGAGATGGAGAGATCTCTTAAATTGACAGCAGCAATGCAAAAGCCTAAACTTCAACTCGCTCCTCTGTGCTTCTGTGTTTCTGTGCTGTGCTTCAGTTTTGCCCACGGCTCCCTCGGAAGTCGGAACCCCCCGTCGCCGTGCTCAGTGAGAAAGACTCACGTCAACAGATACTGCACAAATCCTCTTTTGGTATATTCTTTAGGCCTCCACTTTTTTGAATCCTTTTTTATTTATTTTAACACGCTTGATGAATGATCTTTTATTCTTTTGAATTTGGATGATGAGATAAGGTTGTAGTCGATTTTTTCTGTCAAAAGATCTAATTTAAGTTGGGGGATTGGATAGCGGTGGAAGTGGAAGTGTTGTTTCTATCAAGTTTTTTGAATTAGTGGTATTTTAACGTTGTATTAGAGCCAAGCGATTCTAAGATCAAATCCCTACTTCATCAAGTTTTTTATAAACCTAGATCTCTCACAGTTTCACCCATTTGAAACTTGAAATATCCACTTGTATTGACCATTAACATTAGACTTACATGAACAATGCGGAGAAATATATTAAATGAGTAATTAACTTGATTCTGATTTGAATGAATTGTCAATTTTCTTTTGTTTTATTGTGTTTAATTTTAATGTTATGTTCATTTGTCCATAGCTGTCTTAATCTTACGGATTCTCCTCTCTTCCATAATGCAGCTTCTCGCTCATTGTATTGTCTAATGTCTGATATCCATTGTCTTCTACCTTGTTAATTGGTATATTCGTAGACCAGCATGCTTCTGTTTTTTGTACTTCGTCGAAGGACACTGTATTAGTTCATTTATTTAGTAATATACTTCATATGCAATTTATTTAGCTCAACTGACCTATACATTGTTTATGAATGTTTGAGAAGTTTTGTCTGTCATCAATGTTTAACAGTAATCTCAACTCATTATAATTTGCTATTGCTTATTTTCCTTTTTGTGTATTGTGTTCTTGAGTACGTGGGTGTTTGATGTTTGGTGTATGTCTGTTGTGCATTAAGTTTGTCATTCTTCAACTTCTGACATAGACTTTTCATCTATTGAAATAGTCTGGCATCCACATTCTGCACTCAGTCTTCATAATCGTTTTCCACATGCTTAACATCGGAAATGTACTTTCATTAAAATTTGTATATATTTTCCTATTTGGTTTTCTTTTTTGCATTTTGTAAGAAAATATTTATAGTTATCTTTCTTTATTACTGGGTTACGTATTCTACCATAAAGAAACTTTTTTTTTTTGTTCTATAACTTTTTTTTGTTATAACTTAGAAGTTGTTTTATAAGTTTGACAGATTATTTTGATATTTGGAAAAAATAAAAAATAAGGTGGGAAAAACCGAAACTAAACTAGAACCCGAACCGAAGTTTTGGTTCAGTTCCGATTTCGTTCCAGAATCGCAAATACTCAGTTTCGGTTCGGCGATGGCCGAACTGAAACTGTTGCGGTTTGGTTTGGTTCCACACTAAAACTGAACCGAACCAAATCGCAAAATGTTCACCCCTACAAAATATGGTGATAATTTAATTGACTAATATTTACAATATAACTTTAGTTAATAAATTAAACTCAAAATTATAATATCTCTATTTAAATCCTTAAACAACATTAATAATGAATTCTTCTACAAACAATTTACCCTCAAATGTCCAATAAATCATAATATATATCGAGTTAAAACATTAAAGGAAATTAACAAAACAAACTTGAATTTTGGGATCAGCAACACGCTAAACCTTGAAAAAATTTTGACCAATAAAACCTCAAATTAAGGGAAAAGAACGATGCAAATCTTGTAGTCATGTTTTTCGTTAAAAAAATAGCGAGGCAAATGTCGCATTCACATTAACATCAAGAACCGTCCAATGAAGATGTCCAAGGATCAACAACGGACGACCTTCAATGACGAGAGATGTCTAAAGCTGATCCACAAGGAGAGGTGTTCTTGGGGCCATCATAAGGCTGAAGGACGTCCTTGTTGGCCATTAGATGAAAAGACATATGTCTTTCAATGAGGATGGACGTCCAGGATAGGAGGAATGGTATTGATGGACGAATGGTCATGTTTGTTGGATTGAGGGACAGATGTCCCTCAACGAGGATGGACTCCCTCCACTTATGACGGACATCCCTTGTCCCACAACGAGCATCTCTCGACTTAAGACAGATGTCCATCATCCCACAACGGACGTCCATCGACTTAAGACAAACGTCCTTGGTCCCACAATAGGTGTTCCTCGACTTAAGACGTACGTCCCTCGTCCACAACAGATGTCCCTCGACTTAAGGCGAACGTCCCTCGTCCCACAACGAATATCCTTCGACCTAAGATGAACGTCCCTCATCCCACAACGAACATCCCTCGACTTAAGATAAACATCCCTCCACTTACAACGAACGTCTCTCAACTTAAGACGAACGTCCCTCCACTTACGACAGACACCCCTACACTTACGACCGACGTCCCTCAACCAATAAAGGACATCTCTCAGCCCACAACGGACGTCCCTCCACTTATGACGTCATTTAGCATTGAGGGACGTTCGTGGATACTAGAGGACATCCATTAATGTTGAGAGACAATATCGTTTCGTATTGAGAGATGTCTATATTGAAGGAAAACTTGACTGTGAGGTTTGTGTCGTTCTTTTTCTATAGTTCAAGGTTTTAGTTGTCAACAAAATTTCTTTAAGGTTTGGCGTGTTATTGATCCTAAAGTCTAGGGTTTGTTTTGTTAATTTCCCAAACATGAATAATGACTAACTATAATAATGAAATCTCTATATAAATTCTATCTCAATTCTCTAATATTATTCTCATTACCAATATTCTTGTCTTGTAATGATTAGACAATAATAGAACATGTGATTTATAATACGGGAAATCACATTGAAGTGAAGAAAATAAATTATGAAATAAATATTTTATGGAGTTTAAATGTGCTTAAAGTGAATAACACGTAAGAAATTAAGTATAAGATTTATGAGATAGACATTCATGCTAACTATAAGAATGAGAGATATGAAGTAAATAATCCATAAAGTAGTGGTGCTGAAATGGTATAGCCCATGATGTTTGTAATTGAAGTATTTAATAATTCAATGCATATGAGAATTTGTATGTGCATGAAAAGAAATTGCACAAGAGATTAAAGGAAAATGTAGGTTATGGTTATCTAAATCATATGCTTAAATATTTATACATATGTACTAAACACTTTGTATATAAAAGAGGTATATCACTTAGTTGATATATTAATTAGAAATATCTAAAGATCTAGATAAAACATAGTTTCTAGAATGTGCGATCAAAAGAGTTGTTTAAAATTTGAACGTTGGTAGTTATGGATGTGAGGACTCATCATGTTGGGCTCAGTACATGATTAGTTGTAATATTTGTATAGTTTATTGGATACTTAGGTTATGATTCTTACTGAGCTAAAAATTTTATGGTTCTTTATCACGTTTTTTATAAACAAGTGGTAGCAGCTCAAGGACAAAAAGATAAAGATCAGTTGGATGGATGATTAGTATAGCATAGGCCTAGTTGTATTGTTTGAGTTTTTATTTTGATATATTTAGTTTTAATTCAATCCATATTTATAAAATAAATTTTGATACAATTTAGTAAATAATTGTAACGTCCCTTAACTTTATTTACATTTTATGAATCCTTTTTAACAGTTGAATTGTTTTTTTTTTTTTTTTTGTAAATAAATAAATATATACATATATATAAAAGATAATATTTACATGAGTTACAAAATATTACTCCATTTTTACATATTTTATTTTAAACTAGTCTCTTAATCCAAATTTCTATTTCAATTGTGGATATTAACGAACATTGTAAAACCCAGTCCCCACTGAGTATGACCATCTCCACGAGCCGATACATAGTCGTTGGAAGGCATTTTGAACTGATAGGTTCATCAGATCTAGCCATACTTGTGTCCTCATTAAAACATTCTCCCACATCAGGAATTTAATCTTGTGAGTATAAAACTCTGTAAGTAATGAAAATAATATAGACAAATCAAATGCACACATGAAAATGTTCCTTTCTTTTAATCTTTCACTTCCACTCTGAATGTGTGGCACTATCTAGGGAGAAGGATTTTGGCACCTCTAGTCCACCTCTTGCGGGACAGTCGAATCCTTTCCCAGCCAATAACAACTCTTTTACGTATTTTTCTTTATTTTTCTTAATGCATGAACCAATTCAATTTAAAGCATAAAGAGTAACATATAAAGAATTACAACAATATGCAATACTTTAAAAACATAAATTGATGCACCACAAGACTCGGTTACTAGAGCCTAGGCCAAGGATCTTATTAACATTTTCACAAACTCTTATTTTGCAGCTGGAAATACATTGGAGAGCCTAAAGGATGAGCCAAACCATGAAGATAACGCTAAGCCAAAGCACCTAATCACTTGGAGAGTTCATACACACCACTCGGCTACCATCTCACCTGATGACAATGCTTTCACTCACAATATTGTGCTTTAGGTGAACATCAGCTGGAATTATGACATGGCAACATGACTCAATGCTTCCTTATTTCTTTAGTTGATGGTATGATTACATGTGTTAATTTTTGGATGGATTAAGGACATTATTGTAATTATATTTTAGGGCAAACCTTGTGAGGTATTTATACCCTCACTAAGGTTTGTCTGAAGTTTAGTTTTGAAAATCAACTTGAGCTAAATCTTGTGTGGAGTTTCCTTCTTGCAAATCGGCCACTTCCTTCTAGGTTAATCCTGAGAGGATTTTGTGTCAACAAATTAATCCACTTGTTCTTGGTTCATCTTGGAGTGGATTTCTTATACTAATCTTCCTATCATCTCGATCCTGAGGTGAACATCAAGAGAGAGAGTTTAGAAGACTTGCTACGAAAACAAGTTGGAACGGTTCTTGAAGGATCCATTGAAGTCAAAGGGTATCATTAGCATCCTTTGGACCAACTTGTAAGTTTCCGTTTTTATATCTCTTCCTGGACGAATTTGGTTATGTAATTTGGATGGTTTTCTGGTAACATTTTGAGGATTGCGTAGTTCCATTTTTGCATTATTTGGTTCAGAGAAATGATAGTTGTGCATTCTCCATTTTCTGCTCGTAATTGTTTTTATTGGTGCTATTTTGAGAAAGATGTTTTACATTCGCATAACTTCCGTTCCATTCTGAATTTGGGGGTGATTTTTGGAGGGTCTTCTGTACGCACAAGAAGGAGAGTGTTGTTAAAATTTCGTGTCGTTTGATTTAGGAACGCATAAGTTGTGATTGTTTCTTTTTAGACTATAAACAGTTTCTTTTGGTACCCTTTTGGGAAGTATTTTTTGTGAACGTCTATCTTCGTCCCCTTTTGGAATTATTGCATGAATTTTGGAGGGCATGTTCTATCTTGGATATATTGATTGTGTTCCAAATTTGGTGCTGATTGGAGTTCTAGAGAGAGAGATACATTGTTGAAAAAATTGGTGTTCTGCTTTCATATCCGATAACTGCCATTTCCAAGTGCTTTATCAAAGGTTGCACCCCTTGGTGCATCATAAACATAAATATATAAATTGGTAATGTAGTTGACCAAAGGAGATCCTACATTACGGGTTTTTGTATGTTAAATTGTTAATTGAGTGAAAAGCATGGATAGTTATTTTGTGAATCATAATAATTTGAACTTGGTGAATTGTTTGGGAACTTGGACTGTCACTTGCTTGAATATATTGTCAATGTTGTTTGTTAACTGAATAGAGAATATGAACTGTTGTTATCTAGGAATCATAAACTGAATAATGGAGATCCGAGTAACGTAAACTGCCCTTATGCTCACATTTGGTATCATTGAGTTTTGAGCATGCTTAGCAAATTACTTGCTTGAATTAAATATGGAAAACCAGTACGAAATAGTTGCAATAGAGATAAGGTTGAACCCTTTGCTTGATTGGCTTTGAACATGTTTTTCCTTGTTCGTAACAGTTAAAGAATGACTCAAAACTTGTATTGCCTGTTTTAAGTTTTAGACTAAACCTAGTAACTGTGATAAAATGTCGATAGTTGTAGTACCTTTAACTTGAGTGTCTATCTGTAAAATATATTGGAATGGTTGTGTTCCTCTCGTGCGTTATTTCTGTGATTTATTTTGTGGCATTCATGCATCATCCTAGGGTTTATGAAACTATTTACATACTGATTGTCATCCTAAAATATGTAAATAGGCATGTGGGGGTTCAGGAGAATTAGTGACGGTTCCTCGTGATGACACCCTTATTGGAGTGCCTACTCCCACATAGGGGGCGGTGAGGTACGGTTAAGTCACGTGGACCCTAAGGTTCACCCTTTCTCTTGTACTGAAATCTCTAATGCCTTCAACAAAAGTGTATGGGTATGGCACGTAGTGACACCCCTATTGGTGTGTTCCCTCTTCGGTAATACGATTAAGCTACGTGATCAATTGACTTATCCATCACCTTGGTTCACAGATGAGATATGGATCTCCTCTGTAATGCATTGTATGGTCATGCATATCATTCGCATTGCATTTAAATTCTGATTCTTACAGGGCTTTAGGCTTATTGTTTTCCCCGTAATGTAGGTGACTATTATAATGATGACGACGTACCAGTCAAGGAGGAGACGTTCCAGAATAACCCCTCGTGTTATTAACCGATTTGACCAGTTGGGTGTGGCTCACATGGTTGAGATATATTGGTATTTTGGTAGTATGAGGACATTTTGAGTATTTTGGTGTTAGCACTGTTTTGAATGTTATAAGCAAGGACTTTTGTTTTAAAAACACTTGGGAACTATGTTTGGAAATTCCATTGCTTATTCCACATAGTTTACTCTAGTATGTTTTCTTTCAATTAAATTTCAAATGTTGAATATATTAAACAAAAAATTTTATACGATGGATTTTTAAAATAAGGAAAATAGTTTTAAATAATAGGGGCGTTACATGGACTATAGAGTTCATCTTTTCTTTTGTACCGAAAATCCCCAACATTTGGACTGATAAATGAAATGTAAACTGAATGCTGAAAACTAAAAACGAAAACTGCATATGTGTTATAAAAGTTGCATAGCATGAACATTTCATAATTTATAAATCTTACTGAGCGTTAGAATCATAGTTTAAGTCTTGTGATATAGGTATGCACGAAAACGAGAAAAGGAGCAATTGATGGAGGATTTGCGCGTTGTGAACCTTGTGGCTGACTAGGCTAATAGTTTAAAGGAAAAAGGTTTTCAATTTTTAAAAAGAATTTTATTTATGCATTTCCTTTGATTTCAATTAGTTTTCAAATGCAAAGTCTTTCACTATGTAATGTAAAAGTTTTAAATTTCATGCACTTTATAAAAGAAAATATCTTTCAAATTATACATTTGAAAATATATGGAAATGATTCGTTACAGATATAGATTCCTCCAAGAATAAGAAAAGTTTGTATCTTAATTCTCTAAGATTAGCTATAATATGATGTTGATAGAAACCGCAACTCGTTGCTTATATCGAACCAAGAACCTTGGTATAAAAAAATGGACTTGTATGGAAATCGCAACTCGTTGCTTATATTGAAATAAGAAGTTTGGTATAATGAAAATGCCACAAATAGGGATAGAAGAACTATTTGATAAGTTGAGGAGGAACGCTACAAGGAATACCTTAATAAGTTCAAAGAGCTCTAAACAACAAAAGAGAATTCTCTCAAATATGTATAATAAATTGCTTTCATTTCTTTCTTGCATGCCTATTTATAGGCTTAAAGCACAAAAAAGAGTTTCTAATAATTAAAGACTCTTTTAATAACTTTTTGTCTAATAGACTTGTAATCTCCTATAATAGTAAAAGCTCTTTATGCCACCTAGAGTAATAAAAGACTAGTAACCTCCACCAATTGTAGAATTCTTTTAACTACCTAAAAGATTCTTTAAAAAAATATCTTTATTTTGCTAACCAGAATAGTCTTAATTGTTTTAAATTGCTTCTATAACTGCAATGTACCATAATAAGGGCCTCTTAAGTGCTTTAAATGATAGGTTATCGATTTATGATTCGGTTGCTTTGATTAATGAGTTTGATCACTTTGATTAAAGATGTTGGTCGCTTCCATTAATGTTTGCTCCTCATCTTCCCTAATTTTGACGATATGGACCAATCTTTGATGTTCCTCATTAATGACTACTTTCAACTCCTCTTCTTGAAGCTTCCAAATTAAATGATTGAGTTCTTCCTTGAATTTTTTTAGCTCTAACTCTTGTAAATAATCCAAATGATACTTTGATCAGATCATTAAACTCCTTAGTAGTTGTGCCATCATCATGGTTGTTTAAGGTTTACGTTCAAATACTGATAAATAATATGCTATTGTCTGTTATTTGCTTTATGTTTGTAATTGAGATATCGATCGAAGATTTGTTTATTGATATTGTGTAGTATATTATGCATGTTAGACCGATGTTACATGTCATGTGTACTTTTAATGCATTTATTTAAGAAAGACAAAATATTGAATAAATGTCAATAATTGTTGTGGGCGGAGCTCGAGTTAGCTGTCTTATATGAGGCGGACCTAATAGTGTCACTCTCTTCCCTACATTGAATTACCAACAATGATTAGACTGTAAAGTGAAAGAAAAATAAATACTGTTGACTATAAAGACATGATTTTTCTTATAAACAACATTTCATGTTTATATTTTATATGCATATTTTACTGAGCGTTAGACTCATAGGTGAACTTTGTGATATATGTAAGGATGAAGTTTTTGAAGAACCTCATGAGACAAACAAATAGTTGTGGAAGTTAAAGATGTATACTCATGGGAAAAGCTAGAGTGTTGTTGAAGCGAGATTGATCGAGAATGTTGTATGGAAAACATATAAATTTCCAAAAAGAAAGACTCTTCTTATTTATGTTTTTAATATTTAGATTTAATTATAGATATTGATGTTCATTTAATTGGGTTTTGTTACATTTAAACTTTAAAGGACTATTTCCTTTAAACTTCCATTATATGGTTTTAAAGATACCATTTTTTTAAAAAAATAAAATAACAAGAAAAAGGTTTTAACACTTCAAAGCGTTATAGATGTAATATTTTTTTTTTCTTTTGTTTCATTTCACGTTTCATTCTCATTATTGGGGACCATCATGTCTAGCAAAGCTTTTGGTTATGAAATTGAGATAAACCATTAAAGCTAAACAATAAAAATCATTGTGAGTCGTGATTCACCCAAAACAACATCAATGACTGAAGCTATCAAAGCTAAATTGATGATGGTATCACTAAAGCTTCTTACATATTTTCATATTCGTTCTTTATCTTTCTTACATGAAAAACATCATATGAGTAAACATTTTCGTATTCTTTCTTGAAAACCATTATGTATGAACATGAATACAAATAATGTAACCTATAATCTCTCATCAATAAAACATTGCCTCAAGTCAATAATTATCATTATATGCAAAGCCTAATATTTAAAACAAACATTACATCATTAATTCAACATACATATATACATACAAATCATTGTTTTGGTTTAGTTTACCTGATTCGAACTGATCCAGTTATGCCTTTGGTGGTGAATAAGTGAATAAAAATGTAATCCTTGCATTAAAAAATAGTGGGCTTCAAAATGCCTTTGGGCTTATGAGGATATGGAAGGCCCGCAGGAAAGCCCATGACGTTGTTGGATTGATTATGTAAATCAAATTTAGCGGGCGTTTTCAATGGATTATGGAGCGAAAGGCAACGGCCATCTTTTCAATGGCCGGCGCCGTCGAAAACCCTAGCCGATGGCGGTTCATCTGGGAAGCTCAGTCCTACGTTCCGACCCTCCGTTTACTACTTTTCGATACGGAAACTAATCCATCCATTCAATGCCAGGATCTCGTGGTTAATTTGGATCTCCCTCGATCGTTTCTTACTGTGAGCTGGTTTTCAGATCAGCGAGTTTCTCTTATGGTTCCGATTCCCAGAGTTTTGGTCGATGATGAGTCTCCTCTGAGTTGCAGAGCTTTTGATGATCATATTGAGGTGAAGTTTGTCTTGGTTCTTCCGGTTGATCATCCTATTGTTCTGAATTTCGAATCCTTACTGAACGTTTCTGAAGACACAGAAAGTGAAAGCTCTTATGCGTCAAAGTCTTTCTTTATGGGATCTGGTAAGCTTTTAAGTTCTTCTCTTTTGGCGGGAAAGAAAGTGATTCTGTCTTATCTCTCTATCACATAGAATTTCGCTTATGTCTAACGTTTTAACTTTTCTGGTTATTGAGCCTATTCATCTGTTATATTTAAAAATTTCCTTTTTAACTCTTGAAGATAAAGACAATCTATCATCTAGTGGAGGCGTTGACTTTTATTGCAGGAGCTGCTCGTTCAGGTTGACTAAAAGTCCGATTAGGTGAGACGTTTTCTGAGTTTCAATTAATGAATATCAAAGTTTTTTCATCTCACTTCAATTTTTTTTGTTGATGACACTTTGATCAACTGAACTTTTGAAAACAATAAGTTGTGGAAAGTAAGAATCAGGTGGCATTTTATATTTTCTTTCTGCAGGATATTTGAATTCTGCTCGTAGTGTCACTTCAATCAGATTGCAGAATTAAATGTATTTTATTTTCCTACTTTTATTGATGATTGTAGAGATTTCTTGGAAATGCCATCTGTCAATTGGCGAGAGGTAGCTGATAACTGGTTTGATGCGTGCTGCTGTTCTTTTGGTGGCATCAGTGAGAAAATGGTAATCAGTTATGCAAATGCCTACTCGTACAAAAGCGGTGTCTGCTTACTATCCCCAACAACTATAACTCTTTTCAAGGATGATCTTGTTGAGTACATATCTTCCGTCTGTAATGGACTTGGAATGTTAAAGGTGGAGCCAGGTGTCACCTGCCAAAATGGGCTTCCTAAAGCTAAGCATGATTCAGAAGATACGTTTCTGTATGTGGAGGATCCAACCTCTAAACAAGGTTATGGTAAAGACATTGCAGCATACACTGAGTGTAGTGGAAACGAAAGTGGCAATGATGGTGTACATCATTTAGAATCTGGATTTTCTGATTGTAGTGATAATTCAGTGTCAGATCATATTAATCATGATTGCACACATGATTTATGTGAAAGTTCTGGAGACAACCAAAACAGTACTAAAATGATAAACATGCAGGCTGAACGCAAATCATTTCTTGATGGGTTTCTTGGGAATATATTCATGGTTCGATCTTCCAATCTCAGGGAAGATATTGAGTGGATTGAGTACTTATGCCCACAATGTTCATCTCTTCTTGGAGCTTACCCTTGCAGTAACAAGCATGAGCATGTAGATGGTGGAATTCGAATTTTTAAGTGTTATGTCTCAACTTCTTTGCCAGTTAATGGACCCGGTGACTTCTTCAGGTGAGATTACTGTGATTAATACTTTTCTCCTTTTTTTTGGTTTAATTCCTGAAGACATCGTTGTATCCTAATTATAATTTCCAATTATAAGTGTGTCAGTTTTGAAGTATAGAGTAATGTATTTTTGAAGTGCCAATGTCAAAAGCTTAAAACGAAAAGGTCCATAAATAATCAATCATATGTCGCTAGCTATAATGATGTGAAGCACAAAAAAAAAAAGAGAAGCAGGGGAATTTTTCTCTTGAGAAATTTATTGTGTTAATGTATAGGTACATGGATGCAAGTTCTGAGCAAATAAAATAAATTTCATGGACAGGAATTATACGTTGGAAAGCATGTTTGCAGTTCAGCTTTTGGAAAGTGCAACGGAAGAATCATCATTTCGTACTGTGGTCAAGGATCTCAAAACAAAATCTTCGATGCTGCACATTGTCGTTATAAATATAAATTCTTGGTCTTCTAGTGGTTATTGTTTGGGTATGGATGGCACAACAGCATTGTTTCAGAACATTGATTTACATCCTGTCATCAAAGTTTTATTCTCTGACTGCAGGGCAAGTGCAGAATCTCAGTTAAGGTTGGTTTATTAATAGAGCAATTTAAATGTTCTATTTCTTCTTTTATATCATAATATTAAATTATTAAACAATTAGTTGATACATTGTAGTTACAGTAGTAAAACTATATGACCAAACAAATCTTCATCAACTATTGCTGAACAGTTAGTTGTACGGGATCAACTGATGTATCTTTTTCTTGAGAAGCAGAACCTTGGAAGATTCAGTGGCAAAAGATTTAGTTGATGAAGTTTTCATGTTTAAGCATCAAATTGAAGAACTGATTGAAGCCTTAACATTGAGAAAGGCTATGAGTCCTCCTTCATGCTCTTCCCTTGATGGTTTATGTTTTTCATCAATCTCAAAATGATATATTCAAATGGCTAGACTTGAGCATCTCCATTAAACGATGTATTTCTACAAAGGAGGATGGATCTCGCTAAAGAATGAATTGGTTTAAATTGATGTTGCTCTCTCGCTTCGAAGGGATTCTGACATTTCAATCAAAGAGTATTCTGTTTCAATACTACCATGAAAATCATTAGTTTGGTTTTGAGCTTTTCTTTGGTAACACTCCATTCTACAGTGGGGCTGAGAGCATTTAACTCATCTTCAACGATCATCTTGCTACTCTGTTTGATTATGATGCTGACAAAATGGCCAAGGTACTCTACTTGAATTAAAACTTTATCTCGAGTTGTGATATTCTCTGGTACCATGTAAGTTTAAATACCTCGCAGCTTCTTTTCTTATTACACGTTAGTTTCAATTGGGCAGAGTTACAAAATAAGAAAGTTTTTCTCTGAGACCGCACATTGTATGAAGTGATTAACTGTGATGACTTGTGGCTAGCCATGATTAAGAATCAGTGATTCTATATAGAAAGCTATACCTAGTTCTATACAAAGTCTAACATCATATTTAATTCCTTTTTAATATTTTATTTTCGGGTCTGATACATTTTCTTGTTTCTGCAGCTTCTTCTACCTGCAGTGCGACCTGTTCATCCATGTCATTCCTCTTTGTTCTTAAGACTTCTAAGAGCGTGGTTCGGCGCTTTGCTAGAGCTTGTACAATTCTCATCTACTGGATTAATTGTATTTTATCAAACATTATTTTCAAGTCCGGTAATTTAGAGACCAATTAAAACACTAAATTTTAAGTGTGGATCATTTTTTTACTACTTATTCCAAGTAATAATTTTACTGTCTCATGATTGTTTGATCCTCTAAACAACATTTATGCTCTAAACTCCTTTTGATCTTTTGAAGAGGTGAACTGAGAAAAATTGAGTTGAGAAATTCAATCTCCTAATGAACTCATTTCTTAATCATATCTATGGGCTTCTGGCATTTTTTCAGCGCTGCAAAGTATCTTTCAAGTTATTAGACAGGTGCAGCCGAATGAGCCAAAGGAGGTTCAAATCAAGCCAGTTCATCATCTTTATCTTGCGGATGCCGAATTCCTCGATCCAGCAGGCATCTATGTCCTACCGGCAAGTGGCTCATGAGTAGCAAAATACAAACTCCTTCAAGGTATAAGATTTGTTGTAGTTTCAGGAACTGGAAGATGACCAAAAACAACATTCTGGAACAGCTCAAACTGGGGATTCTATCAACCCAAATACACCAAATTGACGAAGCTGCAAATGGAACATGCCGAACCCTGGACTATGGTGATCTGATTCACATGGGTGGCACTGGTGCTGAAGCCCAATATTGTGAGAATGAAATATTTTACTGTCTTAATTTTTATTTTCATATAAGTTTATTATTAGGGTGATCAGGATTGGTGGTGACTGCATACGAATCTTAATATTTTTTTTTTTTGGATCGTATTTAGTGAAAACTATAGAATCAATGTTGATGAAACTATAGTGAGGGACAATTGTTATAAATTTGTGGTTTGTGACTCACAGCATTTGTTTTTGCCTATTATTATTACACTGATTTTGGGAGGTTAAAGATTAGGTTTGTAATGATGTAGCTTTGTTAATAATCAATATGAGTGGTGTGGGAAATAATCCGTTGCAAAAGAAAAAAACAAATTTATTATGAAACTAAAAAATTACTATTGGCATATTAAATTACGGGTAAATTAGAGAAAAATGTTCATCTCACAATGTGTTTTGAAAAATTATATAAATATTATTAGGAAATGTACCAAATATATCTAAATGGGAAAAAGAATACTCATAGGGATTATTAAATTTGTGAAGAATTGAGAATGGAATAGCAGAAAGTGGATAGTTAAATTTAAGGAGGGTTATCATTATCATTTAATACTTTATTGTTTAGGGTATTTTTTATCCCGCACCCTCAAGTTTCTTTTGTTTTTTTTTTGCTTGTCACCTTAAAGTTAAGAAAATTTGCAACTGTCACCTTCTAACACCTCTGTTTCATTTTTGTTGTTAGTCGAGCTCTTGACTGCGAGAAGACGAAGGCAAAAGAACAGCCAGCCATGGCTCTGCAAGTCCTTTTGTTGAAGTGAGCTTCGACGACCAGCGCCAACGCACTCAGACGAAAAACAACAACCTCAATCCCTACTAGAACGAGAATCTTCCCAACAAAACTATTGATTTAGCTGCTATAATGACAGGAAATTCGGACACCAACGGAATTTCCTTTGTTGGGTGAGAATTTTTGGTGTCTCTGTCCCGTTTTCAGAGTCGGAATCTGCTGTCCAACGCTACCCACTTGACAAGCGAAATCCATTTTCTCACATCATAGGATATATAGCGCTTAGAATTTATGCAGTTCATGGTATTTCCTCATACCCACCTCCTCTGCAGTCGGTTAATGTCGATTCAGTGGAAACGTCATTGCAAGAAATCAACACCAATGACTACGTCGATGAACGCACTACGAAGAAGAAGAAGAAGAAAGAGGTGAAGACTTTCTACTCCATCGAAACTGCCCCAGCTGATCCTTCTCCTCATCCTCCTCCATTGTTTTCGGGGGGTCGAGAAAGCTTCTCAACCTGCGACAGCGATGAGAATGGATTTTGTTCAAAGCGGAATTCTCGTTGCCACAATAATGCGTATGCAGAATCCAGAATTTGCATTGGTAGAGACGAGGCCGCCATTGGCAGCACGCATGAGGTAGAGAGGAGATAAAACAGCCAACACATACGACCCGTGTTTGTTCTTCTTCTAAGGCTTCATTTCTCTCTGTTATAGTCCCCTTCTCTTTTAGTTGTTCTCTTTCCTTCTATCTCTTGCCTTCAACATTTTCATTTTTAGCTGCTTTGGTTGGATAAGTTGCAGATTCTGCCATTGTCGCTTGTCCTTCTTCTTTTTCATCAATGGCTGCGCGTGTTTCTCTTTGATGATCATTTGGATCTGAAATGTTTGTTGTCGTGTCTGTAATTTCATGAGCTGCTTCTCTATTTTCCATCTCAGCAACTTTGTTTTCCACCTGCAAAACTTTTTCATTCTGCTCTGCATTGGCTTCGGCAATCCTACTTTCTTCTTCTTTATCTTGATATCCATTAGTTTCTTGAATCGGCTTCTCGATAAATTCAGCTTCTCTTTCCCTAATGTCATCTTCCGCGATTTGTCGAGTCTCTTTGAAACTCAAAATCTGGTCATCTTCTTTATTTTGAGGAATTTCGTCTCCAATACCACTACTCTCTCTTTCAAGTATTCTCCCATCAATCTCTTCATCTATGATGATCCTGCCATTGCCTTCGATCAACTCTGGTGGAGCAAATGCATTACTTGTACTTCAGCATAATCAAAGCTAAAGATCTACCCGCCATGGATGTATCAGGAAGCTTAGACCCATACACGGAAGTGAAGCTGGGAAACTACAAAGGGGTGACGAAACACTTGGAGAAGAACCAAAACCCAGTTTGGAAACAGATTTTCGCCTTCTCTAAAGAAAGAGTTCAATCAAACCTACTCGAAGTTCACTTCAACGGAAGGACTGGCAGAGCCATGGCTGGCTGTTTTTTCGCGGTTAACAGCATAAATGAAACGGAGGTTAACAGAAGGAGACAGTTGCAAATTTTCTTAACTTTAAGGTGACAGGTAAAAAAAAAATGAAACTTGAGGGTAACAGATAAAAAGTACCATAAACTATAAGGTATTAAATAATAATAACACTAAATTTAATTATTTAAAAATTCAAAAATTATTTTATAATCAAATTTCATATTAGTGGAAAAGAAATTTGAAAAGTATCACTACCTATTTAACGTCGGTTAAAATTATAAAATATGTCATTTTGAATCATGTCTTCTTAGTGTTAAACTCTTTTCCTAGCATGATACAACGTGGTACTAAAAATAAATTGCCATCAGTTAACTATTACTTGAGTACCAACTCTTCAACATGCCGTACTTACATGACAAATGTTACATTTATTCTTAATTTTTATTTACGATATAATAAATATTGATTTGTGTTATTAATATATTTATTAATTACATAAATTAATATTTATTACATCAAAAAATAAAAATATAAAATAAGAATTGAAACTAAATATATGATTATTTTAATTTTACTCATTGAAATTTATTTCTTTATTGATATTTTATTATATAAATAATGTTAGATTTAGATTGTGTTTTTTAATTTTGGAAAAATGACAAATTAATCATCGTGATTTGCGATCAATGACAAGTCAACTACTATCCTTTATTTTCTAACAAAATAACCACTGACGTATGGAAAAATGACAAAGCCAACATCGCTGTCATGTTCGCCGTTAAGAAGCTGACAAGGAGCTGCCGCGGTTCGTAGACAAAACGTTGCGGCGCCGTGGTTTTTCAAGAAAAGACGGCCAAATTTGGCATGCACGCCGCAGTGTCCTAGGACGCCGCTGCGTCCCAACACATTGCGGCGTCATCCCAAGACACCGTGTCGTCCCTCTTTTAACTCAGCGGTATACACAACCGCGAACTCCTCGCGATTTGCGATATTCTCAAGCATTTTGTAATCGATTAGCTAAACCTAGAGAATTCAGAGAGCTGAAGATAATGACATTTTGGCAAAGTTGATTTGTTGAAAAGCAAATGACGTATTTAAGTGTTGAATAATCTGTTATTAACTGTCAACTTGAAGTGGAGCCCACAGCCACATCTTTGGCCAATGAGAATGAGGTATGTGGAATTGGAAATGAAGCTACAATTGTATTGCATTCTGTCTCAGCAACTTTACACGAGGAGGACGATGAAGACCTCTGTTCATTATGCCAATCCACTAGTGACGAAAACATTGACATGCCCAAGAGTAGGCCCAGAAGCCCACCACAAGCACAATGCACCTTCACTGGTATGAGCCTTGGCAAAAAGTATAGTTCATTGAAAAAAAATTAGAGAAGAAATTGTTGATGATACATTGAAGAATGGATATGAGATAAAATTCACCCACAATGACGCTCATCCGTTGAAGGCTGCGTACCAGGAAGGATGCACGTGGTGGCTACATATCTAAAAAAATACAAGGTGAAATGACGTTTCAAATAAAGTTCCACAACAACGTTCACACTTGCTCCAGAAAGATGGAAAGCCGCCATGCCACTGCCAAATGGGTGGCACCGCATTACTTAGACAGATTTAAAAGTCAGTCCGACTGAGACCTATTTTCCATAATTGAGACAGTCAAGAAGGACTTCAACGTCAACATCACACCCAGCCTTGCTAGAAGGGCAAGAAATGCGGCAAAAAAAAAATTAAAGAAGGGGATGACAATGAGCAATACAAGCTCATATAGTCCTATGCCAAGGAAATTCGGAGGTCGAATCTTGGAAGTTCATTGCGTGTTGACCTTGAAATGAGTGTATTTAAAAGGATGTACATGTGCTTAGATGCATGCAAGAGAGCTATGTAAAACTGTGGTAGACCAATTCTTCGTTTAGATGGTTTCCATTTGAAGGAAGCGACTCCGGGCGAACTACTCACTGCTGTCATCATTGACGAGAATGATGGAATGTATCTAGTTGTTGTAGCAGTGGTTGAAGCAGAAAATAGGGATTCGTGGAGCTGGTTTCTGGAATATTTGCTCGACGATCTAAACACCCCATCTAGCAATGGATGGACAATCATTTTTGATCGACAAAAGGTGCGGTTGATTGCTTTTGCCTTCTGTGTTTATGTTATGCATTTTGTACCAATGTCTTACTCATATTATGAATCTTTGCAGGGGCTAGTGCCAGCTGTCAGAGAGGTGGTAGGGCAAGCGGACCATCGGTTTTGCATCCGACACTTGTATGGAAATTTTTAAAAACAATTTAAAGGCATGTTGTTAAAGGATGCAATGTGGGCTGCATCTAGAGCCACAACAGTGAGGCAGTTTGAGAGAGAGATGGCGAAATTATTTTTGCTTGACCCGACGGTCCACAACTATCTACGAGGAATAGATGTGACATGCTGGACCAAACATTTCTTTTGTTTCATCCCCAAATGCGACTTAAGCCTCAACAACATTAGCGAGTCCTTCAACGCCTGCATCCTACCAACCCGGGACAAACCGATTCTAAGTTTGTTCGAGATCATTTGAAAGGGCATTATGGGTAGGATCGTGAAAAAAATGAAAAGATGGCTCGCTCGACTGACCTTTTGTGTCAAATGATTAGCAACTGCTTGCTAAACTACAACTTGTCGGTCGAAATTGGAGCCCCCAGTTTTTAGGAGCTATGCAGTTTGAGGTCAGCAATGGTAACAAACAGTATTATGTCGATTTGGATAGGTGTACTTGTACTTGTTACTGATGGGAGTTGATCGGCATCCCATGTGTCCATGCAGTTCCGAGATCTCCTGAGGAATTTGTGCATGCATACTATCACCGGGAAACATACATGGCGATGTACTCCCACTTTGTCCGCCCCGTCAATGGACCAATCGAGTGGCCTCCTATGACGAATTTTGATCCAATTATTGCACCGCCATTTAGGAAGGCCACGTAAACGTAGAATACGGGATGTGGACGAGGCCCTAAGCCGGACAATGCTTACTAGAAGACATTTGAACATCACTTGTGGCCGGTGTGGGGGTGTGAGGCACAATTCCCTCACGTGTGAAGGGGGAGGCAAGTCTAGTGCAGGGGTTGGTAGAGGCGATAGAGTGAGAGGCAGAGGTGGCAGAGGAAGGTCGGAGGGCACATTTATGGGTTTCAAAGTTCTCGAGACAGCCCCCGAGACAATTCCTTCCATAGTCCCTGAGACAGTCCCTGAGTGATTATCTGAGACAGTTCCTGACAGAGTTCCTAAGACGCAGATGAGCCCATTATCACGTTTATGTTTTCAAATATTATTTGAACTATGCTAATTTCATTTGCAATATTATATGCAGGAGTCTGATGCGCAAGGTTCACAAACACAAACGTACTCAAATGTGCCCAAACTGTGCCCTAGTCGTGACCCGTGCCATCGCCACCGCCTTGCCTAGACGTCGCGCATGCCGGACCCGTCGCCACACTTGTTGTCGCCGTTGCTCGCTCGCTCTCCAGCGCGTCCCCACTCGTCGTCCCTCCCGCTCCCTCATCCTGTCAATCGTCGACTAGAATGGCCGAAGGCGTTGGCTAGGGTGGCTGGAGCTTGGCGATACTCGGCGTCTTCGCAGGGGGAGGAACGCTGGGGGCTTGTGGTTCACGCTGGACCGGCCAAAGGCCATGGTCTAGCTCGTTTGGTTCTCCAATCACGAATCGGTCTGGCTCATACTTTGCAGCAGGTGACAACGACAATGTGTAGAGCATGAGGAACACTCTGCGAATTTCAGTGGGCTGTCGGGCATGCTAGTGAACACTCTGGCAGAGAGTGTTCCATGCTGGTGTCGTTTTTTAGAGCCGAGACAGAGAGAGAGAAGGCAGGGGATTGGCTTGGAGCAGTAGAGTGAGCTCCTGGAATCGAGATTGAAGAGGAGGAAGGGTGAACCCTCGGGTGGGGGAGCTCTCTGTGCTGGAGGGTGAAGATGGAGCTGCTGTCCAGGAGCCGAGGTGTTGCCGTCCGTGGAGATGGAGCTGCTGCCGTGAAGCTATCGGAGCTAGAGTTGTCTGTCCCGATTTTAGGTTCGTCAAACGGTAAGGATCGGGTAGTGTCGACCGTCTAAGCCCTACACACGAGTATAGAATAGGTTGCTTTGTTGTGTTTGTTCCGAATGTTTCTTAGTTGATTTATTGATGTGATATTCCCTGTTATTAGATGGATTTTTAGATGAATGTACCTTGGTTAATTAATTGCTGTTGAATCCCTGGCTGGTAGTTAGTTTTCCTTGTATGGTTGTTGGTTGATAATTTCCTGAATTGCTTATTGTTAATTGTTTATTGTTACTAGATGGCTTGTAGACGATAATTTCTTGAATGTTATTATGTGGTTAGAGTAGTGTTGGTTTCCTGTATTGTTGTTAGCTCTGTGAATGCCCTGTGATTTCTATTAGTTTTGCAATTCCCTTTCTATTGATTCTTTGTTTTAGTTAATTAGTAGAATTGTATTTAAATTCTGTTTTATTATTAACCATTTCCTTATTAAGCTTTTTTAGGCTTACAGTTTACTCATTGTGTAGGTACTCGCAGGAGAAGATAACATCAGATTAGAGGCAGTAGATGAGGGATTTGCACGCGCGAGCTTGTGGTTGGCCAGGCTACGAACAATAAGAGATATATGGTTTGAAATTTAATTAAATAAGAGTTTCCTAAATTGTAATTAAATGTGTATTCAATTGTTTAGTATTTCTCAATAAAAGGTTTTCTAAGTGCTTCTGCAACATTATAACTAAATGATTTAATTTTAACGCTTCCTCATTTTCTATTAAATAAATGATTTTTATAACAAGTTTAACGAATAGTTGGTAGCGGTCCGGATTAGGCGCACTCTGACACGTTTTCTCAAATTTTAAAGTATTTTCAAAAAGTGATGAAAATCTGGGTCGTTACAGAGTGTGGTCCAAATTTTGTGCTATTTGGTTCAGAAATGTGTTAGTTGTGATTCTTTCTTTTTCGGTCTACAAACTGTCTTGATGGTACTCTTTCGGGGAGTAATTTTTGTGAACGCATATCTTCGTCTTCTTTTGAATTTTTTTGTGTGAATTTTGGAGAGCGAATTCTACTCTGGTATTTTTTATTGTGGTTCAAATTTGGTACTTATTGAACTTTTAGAGAGTAAGTTACGTAATTGGAATGTTTGTGTTCTGTTCTTAAACCCGTAGCATCCGCCATCTCCAAGTGATTGTTCAAGCTTTCCACCCCTTGGTGCATCACATACAATCATTCCTTTCCTTATTGTCTTGGCACAATGTCTAGATATATCTCCTTGATTTTCAATTCCTAAAATATAACAATCCTCACATTATTATCCATTTAAGCACTAGAAGCTTATAACACACATCATCCTTATCTCACTCCATCAAATACCTTACTTTGAACATGCATAATTTACCATATATTTGACCAAATCCATTCATTCTAAAGCCTATATTTTTCCTGAAGGATCTAATGTCACCTAGTAATTTTTCTTCAACATACCAATTCACCAAGATGATCATTAACTTCCAAACGTTAAAACTATGAAATTTTACCATTTTCATGCCATATTGTAACAACCAATTTTTCCTTATCATTTTTTTATAACATTTTTTTAAATCGTGGGACAAGTGGCATTTAGTACGTAGTAGAAATATTTCTTTTTCATTGCCAATTTCTTAAAGTTATGCAAACCATCAAACTATTTAAAAGATACTTTGTCATTCAAACATTTAAAAGTTATTTTACTCAACATTATAAAATCCTTACTCAAAACGTCACACAACACTATTTAAACAGTTTTCATAAACTAAGTGAGTCATAACCCATCAGTCAAAAGCACCTAGTGACATAAGTGTTTGATGTAGCTACACTCCTTTAGCTATAGTCCATGCTATCAATCTACATTTTCTTCATTATGATCATACTTCTCACCTATATTTATAAGTCTAATGCTCAGTAAGAGATAAAACAAATATAAACGATGTGATGCTCATGTTATGCAGTCTCATTAAAACATGCAGTTTTATTTTAGTTTTTCCTTTTACCTTTTCCTTTTCATTCACATAACAGTTCAGACATTCCAAATCTATAGCTCAAGGGAAAAGATACATCATCTGGTTCTCCTAAGTAGAACCGTCACTCAACCTTATCTCACAACGTGTATTTACGTTTATTCTATCCATTTTCAATTTCATTGTAAACATATATACATGTAAACAATTTCGTTTCTTTACTTGAAATCATGATGCATGACATGAATGCACAACAATCAAACAATTACTTAAAACTATTCAACACAATGAATCATTATCTTCTATAACTCCTAACACATCAAATATGTGAAAATATACAATTTATCTCATCACATTATACTAACATTCTACTATATTCAACTCAACAAACAATGTCAACAAAAAATACAACTCTAACATCTTGTGATATAGGCCAAAATGACAAAGGCATGCATATCTCTTACCTTAGGTCCTTAATATGGTTCCAACACTTAGAATATCTTCTTATATGGAAAAACCTAAACATGGTAAAACTTTCATCAATATCCATTCAATCGCATATAACTTAAAGTATACATAATTCCAAATATACACAATCTTCACCACTATTGTGTACATTACTTAACTAGTTAGTGTTCATCCCATGTACATACAAAGACAACACCTTTTGGAACTTCATTCCAAAATGCATACATATAAGGGTTTTCTTCCAAATTTTCACTTATCTTTTATTATCCATAATTGTCTCTATACTTAATCAAATTCATTAATTCCAGATTCTTTCTCTTCTTTAAGATGTCAAAAATAACATATTCAATTGGTTTTTCTTAACAATCTCATTAAAATAGTCAACAAACATCAAACAACCCAACTATCTGATTATGCATATTTTCTCCATTTTCACATCTTTCTCCCATCAAAGCTTTTATAAACTAATAGAATTCCTACAAAAAACATAAAAAGAACTCTTCATACCTTTGAATTTTGGAGAGGGAGAAAGAGAGTTTATTGAGAGTTTTCTTCAATTTTTTCCTTTCCAAAATTTCTAAGTATTTTACATAGTTAAACCTCTTCCATTCTCAAGTTAGAGGTGTTCATTAGGCTAGAGGCGGTGGTGATGATTCACCACTTTTTAGTAAAAAATATAACATTGCACTTAATGCAATGTGACCTTTCAAATTTCGGTCGACCGCATCTACACATTTTTGATTTGCATAGAAAGTTTTCTTCTTGCAAACACGCCTTGCAGAAGTCTTATCTTCTGCAAAATTGCCATTCCGGACGACTGCTCCGAGCGACCACAATCTACCAAATTAAAACTTGAAAATTTCTTCACAATCACGTCATCCGATCCAGACTACATGTTTGCCTTTTGGTCATCCACGCAAGAAGCGTGTTTACACATGTGGTCGTCCGCCTCCATTGTGGAATCCTACATTTGTATTTTTTTTTCCAAATTATCACCCAGATGCATGTTTACACATGCGGATGTCTACACTTATGTTTAATAAAATTCTGATTCCAAGCACATGTATATCATCCATCCATCAACCACAGTATAACTCAATTCATCACAAAATCCATTCCACAATAATTATTTCCATTAACAACAACCACAAAATCATATAATTAATTGATGTGATCTAAGGACTAATTAAGAGCCAAGTCATGATCAAAGGCCAAGATCCATTGCAAAACATCGGAGGATCAATGACAAGATCAATGACAAAGAAGATGTACAAAAATCTACATATTTTTATCAAGGAAATCCAAGATAAAAAAGCCATCAAACGACAAGCAAAGACCCATGATGATGCTAAGTATTAAGAAAGAAACAATGGAGGATCAAGAAAGCATGAAAAGTAAACAAGTGTTGCTAAATTGGAAAAGGATCCAAGCACCGCTCTCCGACCCTCGCTGCAAGACGCCGCTCGCATGCCCTAGTTCACTAACACGCACACCGCACAACCAACGCCACAACACACCATGCGCACACCACCACATAGTGTGTACGACCAACATCCTGCCTACGCATCACCCAAGTGCACCTTGTCAGTGTGCCTCAACATGAATCCTACACGCGTCATCAGCGCACATCTCGTGCATCGCCCGCGCCTAACCTAGCCCAACAGGCACCAGCCCAGCTCAGCGTGAGCATCAATCAGCCCAGCGCACACCAGCCCAGCCCAGCACGCACACCATCTAGCCTAGCACGCGTTCGATCCAGCCCAGCACACGACCAACCTTTCTTTTGTGTTTTTAGGTCATTTTTCTATGTTTTATGTTTAATCTAGTTTTTTGCCTATTTAAACAAAGTTGTGAGATATTATTGGGGAACTTTTTTTGTTTGAAATTTATGAAAATTAAGCTTATGTTGTTTTTTTGTGAGGTTCTTTGAATTCTCTTCTTAAGTTCTTATTGAGGAACTTGATCTTCTTCAAGTGCTTGCTTGAAAATATTGAACTTGATTGCTTTCGATTCATCCAACAAGTTTGGTTTGGATCAAGCTTCTATCCTTTTGAATCATAAGGGCATTTATGTGATTATTCAACGTTATTGTTGGGTCTCAGATTCTCTAAAATCCTAGGTTCACATCATTTGGTACCAAAGCAAAGGCTCCTAAGATTCAAGGTGCTATCTTTACAAATTTTCTATTTATCTTTCATTGCCTTCTTTAAATTCAAAAAAAAAAAAAAACTTCTCTTAGAAATTCTCAAGTTTCGAGATTTCTTTCAAATAAAAAAAAAAGTGGTTGGAAACTTTCGCAAAGTAAATACTCTTGTGTGTCTTGATCTCTAGAATCCTTATATCTAATCAGTTTTCTATTTCTGCGAGTTTTAGAAATCCTCAAGAAATTTTTTATTATCCATTATATCTTAAAATTTTCTGGTTGAAAATGTTCAAAAAGTATATATTTTTGCTTATATCGAGCTCTAAAATCTGAATATCTAATCGGGTTTTCTATTTCAGCAAGTTTCAAAATTCGTCGAGAAAATTTTTTGCTCATTAAATCTTGAGTTTCCTAAGGCTTATTGGGTTGATTTTCGTATATATTGATTTCTCACATCCCTTAAAGATCATATTGTGTCAAATATCCAGTCATTAACCTAATTCTGCAAGTTTTTGCATTTTACTGAGAAATTTCTATTCTTGTGAATACCTTAGTTGTTTCAAAGTATCCCCTCTGTTGATTGCTTTGTATACTTATTGAGCATAAAATTTTTCAAAATGTTATATCTAACGATTGATTCTAGTGAATGCCTTAGTGACTTAATTCTAGTCATTTTTTAACGTTGGATTTAAAGTTTGAAAAGTTTGAAATTTTCTAGTAACAGTTGTTGAATTATCTCTTGATTGAGTTCTTAGTTTAAGAACTAAAAGAGAAGAATGAGTGAAAAAAGGCAAGAGGGTGATCTTATATTATAAAAGCCAAAATTACGAGAGAAACACGAGTGGAGTGATTATCGAGCGAGTGTAAACACGTGAGGGAGAGGAAATATTTATTTTATTACATCAAATTTCTTTCTTTTGCTTATTACTTCTTGTTTAACATTCGATTATATTGTTTTTCTTTCTCTTTACGTTTATTTATTCGTTATTAATTATTTTAAAATCATGAGTGTAGAGGAGAGAGAAATGGATATAAAAATATTCATGATTGCTATGCAAGACCAATATGCGGCTCTTACTAGAAGGATGGAATGGTAGGAAATACCATCATCTAAGTACTCTTGTGGAAGGAGAGTTGATAAAGAAAATGAGTTTGAAAATGAGGATAGACCATATCAAAGGGAAATGTATGATAAGATAGACCAAGAGGATGGTGACCTAAGCCACATCAAGGTGAATATTCCTTCCTTCCAAGGGAAAAGTGATCTCGAGACTTTCTTGGAGTGGGAACGAAAAGTGGATTCATTATTCAAGTGTCAAAACTATACGAAAGAGAAAAAGATAAGTTGGTTATAATGGAGTTTATAGACTAGTCAAGTGTTTGATGAGACCAATTGGTTAAGAATCAGAGGCGTAATAGAATTCCCTAATTCACACATGGGAAAGTGTGAAGGCACTTATGAGGAAAAGGTATGTTCCGAAACACTATTATAGAGATTTGTGATGAAAACTCCAAAGCTTAACTCAATGATTTAAGAGTGTGGAAGAGTATTACAAAGAGATGGAAGTCGCTATGATAAGGGCTAATATCGATGAGGATAAGCAAGCCACAATGACGAGATTTTTGGGAGGTTAAATCAAGAAGTTACGGATATAGTAGATTTGCAATACTACATGGATATGGAAAAGTTAATACATAAGGCAATCAAAATAGAGTGATAATTAAAAGCAAAAAGAAACGCAAAGGTGGGAACGACGTCAAATAACTCATGGAAACCAAGTTGGAAAAGTGATAAGCCAAACCCAAGGGAGGATCCCAAAGGTAAAACCATAGCTAACAATGTCATTCCACCAAAAGGAATAGGGCAAAACTCACCAACTTGGACTAGAGAGATTAAATGCTTTCAGTGTCAAGGATTTGGACATATTGTGTCAAATTGTTTAAACAAGCGAATGATGGTTTTATTGGATAATAGAGATGTGGAAAGCGTGAGTTCAAGTGATAACAAAATGTCACCACTAGAGGATTGTAGTAACGTGGATGTGGAAGAAGCAGTTAAAGGAGAATTACTAATCACAAGGAGAGCACTGATTGTGCAAGTTAAGGAGGACGACGACAAGGTCCAAAGAGAAAATATATTTCATACTAGATGCCATGTCAACAACAAGGTGTGTAGTTTGATCATCGATAGTGGAAGTTGCGAATGTGGCTAGTACATGTTGGTTCAAAGGTTAAACTTGAAGACCGAAAGACACCCAAAACCATATAAATTACAATGGTTAGTGATTGTGGTGAAATCAAGGTGACAAAACAAGTAAGTATTCCTTAATCAATTGGAATATAGAAGGATTAAGTTTTGTGCGATGTAGTACCAATACAAGCCACTCACATCATTTTTGGAAGACCATGGCAATACGATATAGTGGTCAAACATAATGGTTTCAAGAATGAGTATTTGCTAGTTTAAAATGCGAGAATTGTGGTTCTATTACCCTTACAACCACGGGAAGCAAGTAAGGACCAAGAAAGGATAGCCAAAGAATTTCAAAGCTACAAAAAGTTGAAAGAAAAAGGAAGGGAAATTTTGAAAAATGGAGTAGTCAAAAAATCGAGTGTAATAGAAGATATAGAAAAAGGCGATGAGAAAGGAGATAAAAGAGCAGAAGAGAGAAAAGCTAAGAGTGAATTGAGCAAAAAAGGCAAAGAGGAAGAAAAGAAATTAAGGAAAGAGAAAAAAATGAGGGAGGAGGAGAAAAAAGAGTGGAATTTTGAGGAAAAGTGAGGAAAGTAATGAGATGATTTTGTTAGTATGAAAAGATGTTTATTTGACTTCTAGTGAACTAATCGATTCTCTTCCAGTGGATGTTACCTCTCTTTTGGAGGAATATGAAGACGTGTTTATGGAGGAGTTACCTAAAAGAGTGCCCCCACTTAGGGGAATAGAACATCAAATCAACTTCATGTCGAGTGCAGCGATTTCTAACAGACTCGTATATCGAGCAAACCCAAAAGAAACCAAGGTGATACAAAGGCAAGTGGACGAATTGGTGGAAAAAGGCCTAGTGAAGGAAAGTCTAAGCCCATGCTTGGTATCGGTTATTCTAGTTTCCAAAAAGTATGGGACATGGAGGATGTGTGTCGATTGTCGAGCGGTCAACAAAATTACGGTAAAGTATCGACATCCTATTCCTTGACTTAATGACATGCTTGATGAATTGTAAGGTGGTTGTTTATTTTCTAAATTTGATATTAAAGAACGAGTACAACCAAATTTGTATGAAAGAAAGAGATGAATGGAAAACTGCTTTTAGAACATAGTATGGACTTTATGAATGGTTAGTTATGTCGTTTGGATTATCTATTGCACCTAGCACATTTATGAGATTAATGAACTTTGTTTTATGACAATTTATTGGAAAATTCATGGTGGTTTATTTTGATGATATATTGGTATTTAGCAAGACTTTCGAACAATATATAGAACATTTGATATCTATTTTTAATGTGTTGCGGTTAAATCAATTGTTTGCCAATCTTAAAAAGTGTACATTTTGCATGGAATCTATAGTTTTTCTCTGTTTTTCTTGAATGGAGTATCAGTGGATGAGGAAAAAGTAAGAGCAATCAAGGAATGACCTACACCAAAGAATGCAAATGAGTTACATAGTTTTTATGGTTTAGCAAGCTTTTATAGGAGATTTGTGAGAGATTTTAGTACCATTGCGGCACGCATGAATGAATTGGTCAAAAAGAACGTTGAATTTAAATGGATCGAGGTACATGAAATGACTTTTAATCTATTAAAAGAAAAATTAACTGATGCTCCTTTATTAGTTTTGCCAAATTTTGATAAGACATTTGAAATTGAATGTGACACGTCGGGAAAAGGCATTGGAGATGTTTTGATACAGGAAATGAAGTCGATTGCATATTTCAGTGAAAATCTTAGTGGAGCGTCATTAAATTACCCAACCTATGATAAAGAATTGTATGCCTTGGGGAGGACATTACAAACATGGCAACACTACTTGTGCCCGAGGGAGTTCATCATTCACTTTGATCACGAGAGCTTGAAACATCTAAAGTCACAAGGAAAATTACACAAGAGACACGCCAAGTGGATGGAGTTCATCGAGACTTTTCTATACATCATCCTTTATAAGAAAGGTAAGGACAACATAGTCGCAGATGCATTGTCTAGAAGGTGTGTTCTAATCACTTCTCTACAATCAACATTATTGAGATTTGAATTCATTAAAGATTTGTATGAATTGGATTTGGATTTTTGTCAAGTTTGGAAAGATTGTGAGAAAATTGCATGTGTTGACTACTATAGACACGATAGGTATTCATTTAAAAAAAATGTAAATGCTCCTTACTTGAATTGCTCGTTAGGGAAACTCATGGATGAGGATTAATGGGACATTTTGGAATTGACAAAACATTAATGTACTGGTTGAACAATTTTTTTTGGCTAAAAATGAAGCATGATGTGATATCTATTTGTGAAAAATGCATTGAATGTAGGAAGGCTAAATTGAAGGTCAAACCATATGGGTCATATAGTCCTTTACCCGTGCCCGACTATCCTTAGATGGATATTTCAATGGATTTTGTGTTAGGTTTGCCGAGGACACAAGGAGGAAAGAATAGTATTTTTGTGGTTGTTGATCGTTTTAATAAAATGGCTCACTTTATCGCATGTTCTAAAACAAATGATACTACATATGCGGTGGATTTATTCTTTAAATAAATAGTGTGTTTGCATGGGATACCAAAAACTATTATTAGTGATAGAGATGTAAAATTCTTGAGCCATTTTCGGAGGAGTTTGTGGAATAAGCTTGGGACGAAACTTTTGTTTTCCACCATAGCACACCCTCAAATGGATGGGGCAAACTGAGGTGGTAAATTGAACATTATCGAAATTGTTAAGGGCAATAATTTCTAAAAATTTAAAGCAATGAAAAAATTGTTTACCACATATTGAGTTTGCTTATAATCGAGTTGTGCATTCTACTACTTCATACTCACTTTTTGAGATTGTTTATGGTTTTAATCCCCTTACTCCACTTGATATATTACCGTTGCCTACTAATAAATTTGTTGATTTAAATGGAAAAAGGAAAGCCAAGTTTGTTAGAGAATTACACACAAAGGTACGAGAAAATATTCAAAAGAAGAATGAGCACTATGCGAAACCAGCTAACAAAATCAACAAGGAAGTCATATTTGAACCTGGAGATTGGGTTTGGGTTCATCTACAACAGAAAACATTTGCAAGCAACGAAATAACAAGTTACAACTGCGAGGGGATGGACCATTTCAAGTTTTGGATCGCATAAACGATAATGCCTACAAGATCGACCTACCAAGCGAGTATTGTAACGTAAGCGCTACTGTCAATGTTAGTGACTTATCCTTTTATGATGTAGGAGGTTCCAATCATAATCTTTTTGAAGAGGGAGGGAATGCTGTGATTGAAGTACCCATTAAGAGCCAAGTCATGACCAAAGGCCAAGATCCATTGCAAAACATCGGAGGACTGATGACAAAATCAAAGACAAAGAAGATGTACAAAAATCTACTTATTTTTAGCAAAAAAAATTCAAGATAAAGAGTCATCAAACGACAAGCAAAGACCCATGATGATGCGAAGTATTAAGGAAAAAGTAATGGAGGACCAAAGAAGCATGGAAAGCAAACAATTGTTGCTAAATTGGAAAAAGATCCCAGCAGCGTGTGCCAGCCCTCGCTGATGTGCGCTGCGTGCATGCCCTTGTTCACCAACACACACACAGCACGACCAGTGCTAGAGGACACCACACACACACCACTGCACAACGCATGTGGTCAGTATCTTACTTGTGCATTGCCCATGTGCACCTCGTCAACGCTCCATATCAGTGTGTCTCACCACAAATCCTGTGCGCTGAATTAGTGCTCCTCTTCACACATCCCGCGCATTGCCCGTGCTAGACCCAACATAACACGCACCACCCTAGCTCAGCGAGCACACCATCTAGCCTAGCACGTGATCGAGCCAGCCTAGCGCATGCACCACTCAGCCCAGCACGCACCATCCTAGCCCAGCGCATGCACCATCTAGCCTAGCGTGTGACCAAGCCAGGCCAACGTGCGCACCGTCCAATCCAGCGCACGACTTGCCTTTCTTTTTGTGTTTTTAGGTCATTTTACTATGTTTTATGTTTAACCTAGTTTTTTTACCTATTTAAACAAAGTTGGAAGACCTTATTAGGGAACTTTTCTTTTTTGAGATTTATGAAAAATTAAGCTTATGTTTTTCTTTGTGAGATTCTTTGAATTCCCTTCTTAAGTTCTTATTGAGGAACTTGATTTTCTTCAAGTGCTTGTTTGAAAAGATCAAACTTGACAGTTTTTTTATTTATCCAACAAGTTTGGTTTGAGTCAAGCTTCTATCCTCTTGAATTATAAAGCATTTATGTGATTATTCTGCATTGTTGTTGGGTCTCGGATGCTCTAAAATCTTAGGTTTGCATCATTAATAAATGTATGTCATATATTATACACATTGAGAAAAATATGATTTTCTGGATATTACACATATATTACTTCAAACTTATAAATTCCCTTCATACTTGCAACTAAAGGCCTGTAATTACAACAATATCCATTTTAAGTCTTACCTTGAGTATATAAGATGAGAGGGAAACAAACAACACTCTCTGATGGTCTTCTTTCTCTTTCCACATATCCCTCTCAATAATAGTTAAAGACCTTTTCATAACATGTCCTTTCTGCCAGCATAGGTGAGGTGTTGTCCTTATCAACAGTATATGTGTTGAGTCAGCAAGTTATTTTCCTTTAAAACATGACACCACAACTTAAAACATACAACATTTCACGTCTCGGTTGATGGCACCTCGATCACCAGTCGACCACACCTCGATCTTGGTCAAATTATTTTAGTAAGCTTTATATCCAAGTTTTATCTTATGTTATTTCTGCTTAAATTTTAGATTCTGTTAAAAATGATTATATTATTGTCATTTCTGGACTTTTATTTTGGGTTTGATCAGTAACGTGAATTTTTAAATTTTCTGCTGCTATTTATTGAATTTAAATGAGGGTCGGACGACGATTCGGTCTTTTTGGGCCAGATCGTTTCCCATTCTGTCTCGAGTGGGACGTGACAGATAGCTCGATACATATTGTGTGAATATGATGTTATATGAGTTTTATGTCATATTTACATACATTTGGATGGCAATTAAAGAAGTAACCAAGGATTAGTGACAAAAAAAAAAAAAAAAGGTCTTTCTTAAGCCTTTGCTTTTTCGCAAATTATTCAAACATTCGAATATTTTTAAATGCCGTTTAGGATCAAAACTCATCTCGAGGTTCTAAAAAATTCATTGGTGTTGAAGATAGCGAGGAACTAATCAAGGAATGATTGCCTTTTACTGAATGCTGGTTTGGTCTGGCAGTCTAATTCCTACCATTGTGTTTTAGATGTGATTGTTACAATTGTGGACATATTCGTATGATCAATATAAAGATGATTGGAGTGGCGCAGAGGTAGAATTACAACAATTATTGTTAAAGCTGAGCAAATGACCATTTCTTAGGCAAGCAGCAAGAGCATGTGCATTGGCCTTGAATCACTGCTGGTCCACCCAACTTAAAAACAAAAGTATACAAGAATAACTCAGTGTAACACCAAACTCTTCTCTGATTTCATATTTCAGTCCACAAGCATGATTCAAGATATACATATTGCTCGACCAAATCTATGACCAAAAGAAAAGGTCCATTCTCTTTGTATGAACATAATTTACAACCCAGGAGGACGTGAGACGTAGAAAATTAGGCCATAAGAACAGAGATATCACTACCTATATTTCAATACAAAAATTAGTTTAAATTCATACCAACCAAATCAGAGTAAGGAGCATCCAACTCAGATTGTAAGAATTGACATGTTAAGAATTTGGGTGGCTCTTTGACCGGTGCAAAACTTCCTTGAAAACAGTGGCTATTCTACTTGCCATGTGGTGCTCTAAAAAATTTCCTTTAACTCTCTCATACCCTCTTTTCCCCATCGTTAGCCTCTTCTCAACGTGTGTGGCAAGTTTGACAATGTTTCTAGCCAGTGGGCCCACACCTTCCTTTCCTACAGGATGTAACAAGCCTGTTGTCCCATTCACCACAATCTCCTTGGTGCCTCCTGCTGCTGTTCCCTGCCAAATAGATAGAAAATACAACATGCAGTTAATGAATGGAATTCTCATTGGGCGCGAGTATTTTTATTTTTCATTTTGTCTTAGATGCATATCATTATCAGCATTTATAAAATTCAACGCAATGCCAGAATTGGTGGGTTGTCAGAGTTGCGAAAACCAAAAAAGAGGGTGTTATTGTATTGTGTTTATTACCAATACAGGCAGCTGGAACGCCATGGCTTCGATAGTTATCCTGCCAAAGCATTCTCCCCTTGCCTGCAAGTGTGTAATTTAACAAGATTAGGATTTATGGGTATGAATAAAATCATGGAAACCAATACAATATCAAGTAAATAAATGAAAGTCATAGCAAAAAACAAACAAGGCATGTGAATATTAAGCTACTAGTCTATCCAGAAGAGAGACCACTGCATAATACCAATATCCAATGAATATATTTCACTAGCTAGGATCTCCAATTGGTGCAAGTGATGAGAAGACTAAAAGAAAGAAGTCTTCATACTTAATAACAAAATACAAAGCACGAATCAATGATACACAAGAAAACTACCTGGGAATTCTGAACAAGTACATCAATTGCGGCTAGGTAAGGAGCCACTGTCAGGGTCTTATTGACAAAATGAACACGATCTTGAATTTTTTTTTCAATTACAAAATTCCGTAACTCTTCCTCAAACTTGGTCTGGGCGGTCAAATCACTTCCAACAATCAGTGCATGGATAGTCGGCACCTGGAGCTTTTTCTGTTGGATCAACTGCAAGCTCTCATCAAAGGAACGCATAAAAAGATCCTGCCCTTTCCCACGTGAGACACCTGTTAATCAGTCACAGCTTATATTTTTAGGGTTCATCAAATATCTTAAATTAATTACATCAATGAGTGGCAATGATGATAATTGAAAACCGGCCTGATAAAACTAAAAGCACTGATAAGAGGTGAGTGGCATGCAACAGTGAATTAATTATACTAGCCAATCTCAACAAGAAACGAGGCGTGGGGGACAACAAAACTTAAGTAAATAGAATTCGTTTACAACTGTTTTATTTTACAAATAGAAAGAGAATAAATATCTAACTAGGATAAAAACAGCCTTAATTTACAACTGCCTTATTCTAAAACTGTAACACATATATCATCTAGAATAAAAAAAAAACATACTATTTATGATGGCAAATAATAAATCTTCATTCCTCACTCCAAGAGATGCTCGTACATGCTCACGCAAAACCCTTTTCGCTACACTATCTTCAGCAACTTCCATCAACTCTTTGCTATTTCCAAGGTGAACAACATAGGTACCTGGCATTTTAATCCTGAAACGGAAAGTGATGATATCAATCATAAGAAAATAAAAATACCTACGGACGCAATTCATATAAATGTATATAACTTAAGAAAAAACCTATACTTCTATTGAAAATGTTATCAACTAATATATTTTGGCAAACATTTACCCAAAATAGGTACCTGGCATTTTAATCCTGAAAGGGAAAGTGATGATATCAATCATAAGAAAATAAAAATACCACCGGACGCAATTCATATAAATGTATATAACTTAAGTAAAAACCTATACTTCTATTGAAAATGTTATCAACTAATATATTTTGGCAAACATTTACCCCAGTCGTTGTTGGGTTCTTTCTTTCCAGTATTCTGCTGTAACATGGGAATCAATCATGGCACCAGCAACCATTGGTAGGTGCTTGACATACTCTAACTTGAAGTAATGACCACGCATTTCATGAATCCACCATAACACTTTGGGCAAAACGCTGGGGGTATTTTCTTTTAGTACTACATCAAGCCATCTTCCAGCAACCGCAGTGTTCAAAACAACCAAATCAGCTTTAAGAGCTGTATTTATAGCTTCTTGACCCTTGGCAGAGAAAACCTAATTAATGCATAAAGACTCAATAAGGAGAAAAATTTTTCAACTAGGGAAAATTTTAAATATTGAACGGTTAAGTCACCTGCACCCCACGATCCAACATCTTGTGCTCCAAAGTGTAGGTAACATCACCAGACTCAGATGGCTTCTGCATAGTCATCCAACACACTTCAGCACCAACACTTCTCAGTAAAAAGGCCAGCTCCATCAGTAATAATGGGCCACCTGAAAAATTACAGCTCAATATAAGACTTCTGCTCGAGTCTATCAATGTATGCACAAGAAGATACCATTATATACCCTCATAGAACCGTAGACTTGTCACAGAAGTTAGTTTAGTTTTTCGTTTTCAATACATAACATTTATACCAGACATGCACTTCTTTCAGGATCGACAGTAGATTCATGATTTGGATGTCATAAAAAGATCAACATATGCAACACTGTTTCTACCCTCGCAAACCAACGTCTTACTTCTACTTTTGATAAACAAAAACATATAACAGAAACTATACGAAAAATCAAAACTTTGTCGTCACCGCGTCATCCGTCAATAAATTTACTGTTTGATCACTAATTATAATTTGGTGAAGCCAGTACTAAAAGCATACAAAAAAGTACCAGATAGAGACAGCTCATGCGAAACTAGAAGAACAAGCTTCGACTTCATGTAACTTAGAGGACTGGGAGCAGTTCCGATCGGAGAGGACGAAGGAACCTTCTTCTGTGCTAAATAAAGGCGACGGTCACAGGAATCAAACACCTCTCTGACGAAAAACGCAACGAGCATGGAAACTGAGAGCATAAGGAGAAGAGCAAAGAACCATCGCTTCTGCAACGCGACCCACCCGATGGAGTGCTTCGCCATTTTCGAATCCGAGTACCCGCTGCTACAAGTTTCGGCATTCTAGGGTTCGAATTTGGGCGTTGGTGCAGTCGCCTTCCAACATTTGGCTCTCCTCAATATGACACTTGGAAGGAACTCAGGCAGCGCCTTGACCCTCCGTACAACTTTCATTACCTTCGTTACTACTTATTTTATACTTTTAATTTTATTTATTTATAAACTTATTTATTGTCACTTATTATCTTCTTGTAGGATTCATTTCATATGATTTTAAGAACTTTTGGTTGTCACATGCGATGTTATTATTTTAAGGATACACATAAATTTATTCACCACTTGCATATTTGATAAATCACAAGTTTGCTTGACATTTCAAATGTTTATATTCAATGTAACTTGCACTGAACAGGTCCATTGATCTTCACTTCTAGACGATTCCGCTTTTTACGGGTAACCAATTCATCTCGTCAAATAAATTATATTTAAAGAATAGTAATAGATTTATTCTCTAAACACCGGAATATCACATTTGTTTAGGAACGTGGATCACCAAATCTGATTTTAAAATATATCGTTAGGTGGTTCGTTAATGACCTTACTTTGTACAACGGAAGACAAGTATCTGTTACGAAAAGAGTATTTCCCATTGGAAAAACTTGACTTCATTGCATAAAATAAGTCCTATTCTAATAGTACAAAAAAATATAGGCTAGAATATTTGGTAACCGGAGTAGGAATCAAATATTTATTCGACTATTGGCGAACAATAGGTATAATAAGTTAAATTACCAAAGCCATGATTCTACACATGCTTTTTCTTACAAAATGTATGTTATATGTTTGTATAAAAAAAGTTTCATTTGCATATGACAATGTAAACATTGGTCAAGCAAGAACTGCTTCAAATAAAAAATTCAAAAAACAGATTAAGATACCTTAAATCCCATATCAAAAGTCATAATCTTTAAGATCACCAAATCTAATTAAAACATTAGTAACATTAAAATAACAGCCTTAAAAATGACTCGTCTTCAAATATTTTGTTCCCCCTTTGGCTTGTCAAACGTAATTGGAAAATGATAAAAGTCCAAACCACATAAGAAATGTCCGAGGGTTTACCCACGGCTAGATAACATAAAACTATTGCTAATTGCTGAACCATTCGTAAATCAGAATGTGTTGTATGAATTTACAAGAGTGGTATCTTTACTCTTCTTGTTTTGTCTTGTCTTTCTCATGTCACGCAATGTTGTTGGATTTATTATGTACACATGTGACGTTACAAGGTTTGTATTTATTATTGTTATTAGCAAGAAAATTAACGAATCAACCATCGTATTTTGTGATCAATGATAAGCGAACCACTAATTAATTTTCACTAACAACTTAATCATTGAACTTTGAAAAATGGTCGGAGCAAACACCGCAATTATGTTTTCTGTTAAAAAATATTGTTGTTCCGCTGCGAAACGTTGTCTTTTTGCAGTGGAACGTTGTCTTTCCACTATTCGTTAAAAAGAGTTGTTGTTACGCAATGGAACGTTGTCATTCCCCATTGCGAAAAAATTGTTGTTCGTTGTGGAACGATCACTTTTCGCCCCAAAACGATCACTTTTTATGGTGGAAAGATTATTTTCTTTTACAAAAAGTAAGACATTGGTGATAAACATTGGACGATGACGATGAATTAGGAAGAGAAAGGAGAAGATAGTGATGAGAACTGAAAGGTGAAATCGAGAAGAGATAATTTTTTTCGACGATGAAAAGATGTTTGGAAAACTGAAAACGTGAAAATTATTTTCAACGACAGACCAAACCGTGACAGAGCTTCTCGATATCGTCTTCTCGGTAATATTGCTTCAATTATTGCAATTTTAACATAAAAATTAAAATTTGCCGAGAGTTTTAATGAATTGATGGCGTCTTCGCGGTAATATTTTTCAACAGGTAATGACGATATTTGCAATGTATATTTTTCACAGTTCAGTGTTTAAGTTGTTAACAAAAATTGTTCAGTAATTACCTTGTCATTGATCACAAAGTACGATAGTTGATTTGTTAATTTCCGATGTTATTATTTTATAAATTGTAATTTAAAATGAAATAATTCACGGCTTGTTTTGTAAATGACAAAACCAAAGGTAGAACCTCCCACACAGGCCTAGTGTAACAATCCGGGCTTGTCCAGGACGTGTTGTCCATGGCCGCCCATGCCACTAGAATAGATTCCTTCTATTCTTAGCAGCTCCTTTTTATTTTTTTTTAATTTCTATTTTTAGCAAGTGACTCCTCGCCACTTTTGCATGTTCATTCTTACCAGAGTGGAGATGGAACGGATTGCTCTTTAGGGGGAGAGGTGTGACTTCACGTAGACCCCCCGAACCAATGTAATTTGCTAGCAATCAATGATAAAGCTTTTTACATTCAAACTATACTCTTTACGCTCAATGACGCTTTCGATGAATCTCGCTCGCTCACCGCTCGCTCGTTAGACACCAAAGCTCATTCTAACGTCGTGGGTAATTGGTGCCGTTGACACACTTAGTAGGCTAACTCGTTGTTCCCCCTAACAACGAGTGCCGCACAACCCTCTTAAAAAGTCTCTCAAAAAATAGGACCGTGACACCTAGCTCTCCAAAACAAGAGCTTTGTCCATGAACTGACTCACAAGTTGTACGAACTAGGCTGCGAACCTCCTTCAAATTTTTTTATAAAAATAAATTTCTTTTATGAAGAATAATAATGTACTAAATAAATCTTCAAATCATGATTAGTCAAAAATTTAAATGTTATCCAGGGTGTTATTGTATTCTCATTTCTTTTATTTTATTTTTAGACTTTTTGGTCACACACGCGTGTACACACACATATAAAATTATTTTTATATCAATAACAATCAAATCATAAATCATTCCCCAATTTTTACAATATATCAATTATTATAAATTACTTTGTTTTTACAAAATTTGTCTCCTCCATAAATCTAAATCGCTGTAACAATTCCAAGCACTCTTTACAAGTAGGCTCCATCAACTGCTTAATCCTTTGTTACTAGTCACTTTGTCTGATTTTTACCTACATCACAAAATTCATTTATGAGCGTGACGCTAAGTAACTAATGAGAAATAAAACATGATATGCATTTATTATAAAAACATGAGTTTTTCATTTTCGTTTTCAATCATCATTCTTTTCTTTTCTTTTACTAGTCTGATCGTTGGGGTCCAATTTAGAGAAGAATAATACAGTCCAGTCAATCCCAACCCCAAAACGGTCTTAGATCGTTGGGTCAAGGAAGAATAAATATAGTCCTGTCAATCCCAACCCCCAAACGATCCTTGTTGGGGTCAAGAAAGAATAAATACAGTCCAGTCAATCTCAACCCCAAACAATCTCATTATTTCTTTCTTTGTCACTTACGTATTTTCTTTTTGTCTATTCGTCTTCAAGCCCCACCCATACAAGGATAATTACATACATTTATTTCTATTTAAATCTTTCTTAATTGAGACATACACATGTAAAACATTTCTTTTGTAAAAACCATGATGTATGAATACACAAATATAACACATCCTCAACCATGATGCATGAATACACAAATATAACACATCCTTGATCAACATCAACATAATTCTCTCGATCAACATAATATCAAAACTCATCTCACACCCTTAACAATAATATTAAAACATACAACACATCCTCAAATAACATGTTATCATAATCAATAATACTATCAATATAACTACTTAAATCCCAACATCTCACAATGTAAGCTGTTAGATCAAGCACATATGGTCATTACTTACCTTGGTGTCTTAGGATTATCCGATTTATCTCCTTTAGTTAGGGGATCTAAAATATATCACAATACATGTTACTCTCCGTATTAGTTATCCATTATTTGGTTGATTCTATACTCCTAATTTCCTTAATTAACTAAGTCATGTTATAAATCCAACCACTTTGGTCATAATTATATCGTCCAAAATCAGGGCATATATATTATTGTCAAAAGTTTCACTTAATCGTCCAAATAGAGTATCATAATTGTCCATAAACAGTTTTACGTCATCTTTTCACCACAAACTTCATAACTTGTCCAAAATTCCATTTAATTATCCATAACATATGAAGACAATTTTATGATTAAGAACAATAAAATTTGTATATCGAACCTACTCTGTTTCCACCTCACTTTAATCCAATATAAACATTACTTAAACTTAAATAATCTCACTAACCTTCAAAGATTACTTCACACCTCAGAGGAAAGCTGAAACCGTGGCTCCCTTATGTCTAATTTGAAGAGTTGAAACCTCTCCATTTATAGAGGTTTAAGTCGGTGCTCTATTCTCGTGAGTCATCCTTTCCACCAATCACAATTGGCCATCAAATTGTATAATTGATCAAAATCCATTGTGATTAGGTGAATCGAAGGTGTCTGCCAAATTCCCAAATAGCCCCAAAAACAATTCTTGAGAAATTCCTTGCTGCGAACTCTGCACATTCGCAAATGTCTGTGCATCTACGGACACATTCGCTCCTATTGAGCATCATTCCAGCGAATATTCCCAATATTCACCAAACTATTCGGCCCTCGTAGTCGCTTAGCCCAAGGCTTGTTAAAATATTGCGGAAGACTTGTATAAATACCCAGCCACAACCCACTTGTGATGGGCCACGGTCTATATAGTGAATGCAAAAATAATTAATAATGCGTAATAATAGATTAAAGAATACCCAACATCCAAATCAAGTGTTATACAGTCATCCAGAGTTATGCTTACCGAGAAATAAAAGATCAACTAGGAAACAAAATAGAATAAATAGATTAGAGTCTTCAACCAAAACCCTAACCTAAGAAAAAATATAGTCTAAGAGGTGAGTGACTAGCTTAGTAGGGAATTTATACGAAATGCTATGCATGTATAAAACGTATTTTACTCTTTTCTTGAAAACCATGAGTTTTAGGTAAATATGCACATTTTAATAAAACATTTTAAATCCTTTTCATCTCAAGGAAATCCGGCCTAAAGGCCTCCGATGATATATTAAGAAAACATGGTTGTATACATAGACAACTATAAGTTAAAATACTCTCGTCGTATTTGATACTGAAATTGTGGTTCGTGAAAAAAGAAGGTCACTTAAGAACTCCTCTGAACAATTACACAGAAAGGTGGTCATCAATATGGGCAACGTCTCATGAGCTTGGATGAAAACAAATGATGGAGGTCCGTAGACCCGGCTCGTCACCCGGGTTGTCAGCGAGCACGCTCCGCGACAACACACCATAATACCATCTTTCACACAGTGCACAAACAAAACATCTCTCCATAGTAGGAGATGTACCGAGGATAGCCTCTTGATACTTTGATACCGAAACTATCCAAAGTATCAGGAGGATTCATCACTCCCAAATCAGAATCACTGCATACTAAAACATGAAATCAAGTGCACGAAAGTAAACATGTAAAACTCTCATATATACATAGTATAAAAAGCTGACGTGCTGTCGAACAGTTCCCGTCAGGTTTTTCATATGTAGTATTCCACAAAATATGGTTTTTGAAAACTATGTTTTGCTATGCAATGCAAGTAACTAAGTATAAAGCCCCTACCTCGACGATGATCTCTCCTCGTTTCCAAAGGAGTAGCAACTGTAGGTACCAGCTCGAAGTCCACAAACTTGTTCGAGCCTACAACATGTTAAACATGGGAAAATCTCATAAATATATCTCAATGAACAATTGGAAGATCCTATACTAGGTATAAGCTTAACGTCTATCCTCATACTTATCATCGTAAACAGACTCATCTGAAACCCACATCAGTACCCTCTAACTTCATCACTTAGTACACATCCAAAGTGTACCAACTATATCCAATAATTCATAAAAATTAACCACTGTAAAACTCCACCTTAAGAGTTCAAAAACAATGTCAAATAACACCTTCGAGATAGTTCCACAGAATGCAAACAACTCAAGGAATTGGTCCTCAAATCAGTTAGCAATATTTAATCAACAAACCGTGTCACAGGTCTTCCAGACATTCCCAACATTTTTATCATTGTCACAACAGAAAGTTACATAGCCACATGAATAATAGTGAAAAGAGCATTTAACCCATGGTTCTCTTAACATAAAATAGACTCAGCAATTAAAATATAAATCTCTAAAATCACAATGTAATTTCCATCTCTTCAATATGCCACCATAACTGTAAATATCCCAAAACAATTTTCAACTACAATCCTAAAGTTTTATTTATAGAACCGTGAGTATAAAATAATCACAGCCATAATTCAAAATTTTATCACCCAAAATAGAAACAAAATTCAGCCTCGATTTTTTCATGGCATCCAAAGCAGTATCACGAATAAAATAAATACCCCACTATCAAATAGTAGCAAAATAGGGAGCTTAAATCACAAGGTACGTCCGTGGGGTTTTCTTCCATCAAAACAAAACTAAACCCCATCACCCAAGCATTGACATCCATTTACATCCATTAAACCGTAACCCAAAATGCATAACACAACATTACATCTATAGAGCAGCGGCTTTCAAAATGACTATCGGGCATAGCCAAATAAGATAACAGAACCTAGATCAACAGAACATTAACTCATCTCTCGGCAGAACAAAAACAAAGGACCGAATTCAAACTATCACAGTCATAGTTTCAACAAACATTCTAGGTAGTAACCAACGTAGAGAACAAATTCATTTTCAACAGAGTAATATTTCTCACAATGAATTACGACAAAACCAAAACCAAAACGAACTCTAAATCATAAAAATTGCAGCAAGGCAGGGACAGAACTAATCGGGCTGAGAGGCCAAGGAAATGTGTAGAAATCTTACCGAAATCAGAGAGGTGGAGGAAGAAATGCTCGCTGCCAGCTTGCGCTTTGAATGCACCGACCAACGGTGTACCCTCTCCCGAACCGTTCATTCGTAGCTCGTCGAAGGGAATCGTCCCTCACCCGCTCGCCTCTCGTCGGCTTCCACTCAAAAAATGCCTCAGCTGGAGTTGAGGGTTCAGTTTCTGCAAGGCCCTCTTGTGAAATCTCTCAGCCGGATGAAAATGGGAGTGATGTGAGCCAAAATTGCAATTGGTCCAAAATAGCTAATAAGAAATTTTGGTGCAGTCAATCTGCACACATAACTTAAATCGGATGGTTCTCCTATTGCATATGGCATTTGAGCCTCAAATTTTTATGGCAAGTAATAGAGAGGTAATAATATATCACCACCAAAAATCAGCCCCAAAGGCATCGTTCACACGAACTTATGACTCCAGAAAAACCCTGCTCGAATCTAGGGTTTGTGTAGAAAACAGTTTCTGGTTTCCTTGAAACATTCAAACGTATCTTGCAATATATATATCCAAATGAAGAAATTCCAATCAGAAAATTACCACAACAACGAAGATCTGATTTCCAGCTAAAAAAAACATATAACAAATTCGAAGAAACAATCAAGAATAGAATACCAAGTTGTCCGCGCAACCTCAATCGGCCGAGATTGGCGAGTTGAACGGATCCTCTATGAAAGAATCCTTCCACCTTGGTCGTGATGCGCTCTTCTACCTCCTCACATCAAAGACAACCTCTAGAGAAGTTGTTGGAGAAAGTAGCGCCAATCCTTCCCTAAGAACGAACAAGAAATGAATGGAAGGATTGGTTCGGTGTAGATTTGCAAGCAAGTCGAAACACCTTGGTTGGAAGAGTGAAGCTCCATGCGATTTTTGCTTTAGCAAAGACTGAGATTCAAAACTGATTAGGGCTTCCATTAAGGGAGACTAAATACTCCCTTAAGGGACAAAAAAGATAATTACAAAAATACCTCTAGTGTTGGCAAAAATTGGACATGAGGGCTAGATTTCTAAGCTACTCGAGCACCTCATTCCTCAATCCAAAATACACAAAAAAATAATCCCACAATAGTCATAATTCAACCACACTAAATAAGTACTAATAAAGTGAAAATTAAACTCAAACATAACTAGAAAGAGTTGTTGTTCTTGATCAAGGCAAGCTCACGAAAATCGTGACAAACATTCTCTAGCCGATTTGGGGTTGAACTCTCCCATGTGAGGGCATGCCGCGATGATTCTTTATCAATGAGTGAAGGCTCCTCTTCTAACTCCATCAATTTGAGATTAACTGCAAAATAGTAGCTTGTTAGATAAATAATGAATTTCCTATCTCTGGAGCGGGTGAGAGGGCCTTGGGGTACATCATCCTCCCTAGGTGATTGAGGATTTGTCCTCAAATCTGGAGGTTGTTCGACACAATCATTAGCTGGGTGATCATCATCTCCCAAGTATGGTGACAAGTCTTGAACATTAAAAGTAGTGGCAACCCCATAATCTTCCGGAAGTTCCAACCGATAAGCATTGTTGTTGATTCGTTCAAGCACTTTAAATGGTCCGTCTACTCTCGAAAGTAATTTTCATTTTCTTTGCATCGGAAACCTATCCTTTCGCAAATGTAACCACACCATATCTCCTTCTTCAAATATCACCTCTTTACGACCTCGGTTAGCAAATCTAGCATAATCTGAAATTTTCTTCTCAATAGTCTTTCGTATACTTTCATGAAGGTCCTTGACCCTCGCGGCTTTGGAGGCTCCATCCTCACTAATAGAATCATCCATGAGCAACAGAATAAGATCCATTGGAGTGAGAAGATTGAACCTATATACAATTTAGAATGGAGTATAATGGGTCGTCCGATGCATACTTCTATTGTAGGCAAACTCAACATAAGGCAGCTGCAGATCCCAATCCACTATATGTTTACTCAATATAGTTCTCAACAACGAACCCAAAGTACGATTCACGACTTCAGTTTGGCCATTGGTCTGGGGGTGGAAGGAGGTACTAAAAAGTAATTTTGTACCTAATTTCCTCCAGAGGGTCTTCCAAAAAGCATTTAGAAACTATGTCACGGTCGAAGATAATAGATCGGGGAACTCTGTGTAATCTAACCACTTCTCGGAAGAATAAGTCTGCAACATGACTAACATCATCAATTTTATTACATGCAATGAAATGAGCCATTTTGGAAAAATGATAAACAACCACCATGATATAATCTTTAGCTCTAGCGGTTCGGGGAATTTCCAAAACGAAGTCAACACTAACTTCTACCCACGGCTGAGTAGCTATGGGTAATGGCATGTATAACTCTTGTGGAAGATCACGGCTCTTGTCTTTTTTGCATACAATACAATGCTCAATGATTCGTTGGACATCCCTCCGAAGATGAGGCCAATAAAAGTGTTATTATACTGCTTCCAAAGTTTTCATAATTCCAAAATGATTTGCCAAACCTCCGCAATGCGCTTCCCTCACAAGTGTTTCTCTAAGATTGCAAATTGGTATGCAAATTATTTCCCCTTTGAAAAGAATACCGTCCACAATATAGAAGGGGTGTTCAACCTTGGTTACACAACGATGTTAGATAATTCCAAAGTTTTCATCTTTTGCATATAACTCTTTGATCCAATTAAAACCAAAGAGTCTGGTGTTCAATTCAGTCAACAAGGCATATCTTCTCGAAAGGGCATCTGCGACTAGATTTGTTTCTCCCCATTTGTACTTGATGAGATAGGGATAACACTCTAAAAATTTCACCCATTTACCATGACGACGGTTCAATTTTCCTTGACTTCGGATGTGTTTCAAGGCTTGATGGTCTGAGTGAATAATAAATTCTTTGGAGATTAGATAGTGTTGCCAAACTTCCAGAGCTCGGATGACTACATAAAATTCTTTATCATACGTTGAGTAGTTCAAAGCGGCTCCCTTTAACTTTTTGCTGAAATACGCAATCGTTTGCCTTCTTGCGTAAGAACAGCCCCAATGCCCAACCCGGAGGCATCACACTTCACCTCAAAGACTTTGGCAAAATCCGGCAACATTAATAATGGAGCATGACACAATTTTTCTTTAATAGTGTCGAAACTTGTTTGGCAGGCTGTGGACCACATGAATTCTCTACCCTTTTTATGCAATCGGTGATTGGAGCCATAATGGTGCTAAACCCTTAGATAAACCATCGATAAAAAGAAGCCAAAGCATGAAAACTTCTTACTTCAGAAATACTACGCAGAATTGACCACTCCTCAATGGCTTTAATTTTTGCATCATCCATCTCCATTCCTTCCATAGTAATGATAAACCCCAAGAATACACATTTTCTTGAGCAAAGGAGCACTTCTTCAGGTTGCAATAAAGTTGTGATGATCATAGAGCCTCAAATAGCGTTCGAAGATGCTCTATTTGTGCTGATAAGTCACGGCTATAAACAAGGGTATCGTCAAAATAAACCGTAGTACCCCGATATTTTAAGTTGGATAACCATCGGGGTATTACCACGAACGTTCTGGAGCGTTAAGTTAGGGGTAATTTCACTAACGTTTCCCTCGTATACGCGATGTAGGTGAAGTGTTGGAGTTTGGAGGACATTACAAGGCGTATCTATACGTGTCATCTTATGACCTATATTTGTGGGGGGAAATATTATAAGATAGGAGTTAAGTGGGGAGAAAGGTGAGAAAGGCTGTCCAGGGTGTTTCGAACGACATGCGGACGATACTGTGAATGTGATGTATCGTCCACACTCACGTTGCACACACACAGGGAAGAGTTGGGATGAGACTTAGGACGTGATTTGGCATCCTAAGTACACTATGTCGAAGTGCGGACGAGGGTCTAGACGATGCGAACGAGAGGAGTAGCGTCTGCATTGAATCTGTTCTAACTAGGACAGTTTTGGACGAGTTGGGACGGCTGTGGACGAGTTAAGATATCGTCCAATTTGCCTTTGTTTGATTTTAGGACACTTTCGGACGATTGTGCGGACGCTAGTTGCGGACACGATTTGGCATATGAAACTCACCTTTGGACGGTACGGACAGGATGGGGACGCATTCTCCCGTCCGAGGCCTCATTTTAGCCTGTGTAATTTAGCCTTGCGAACGACATGCGGACGAGACCTATGCATCCGCAATCGTTCAAAACAGCCCAGACCTACGAAATAAAATAAGAAGAAAATTGAAGGAAAACGTAGAAAATCAACAGAAATCGACAAGAAGCGACCTTCCCTCCTTACCCCTTAGGCACTCATAGTGTCCCTCCCTTCATCCCAAGTAATACCTCCCTCCCTTCCTTCAGTTTTCAATTCCCCTTCTTTGCGAGAAGCTCTCTCCCCTGCGAGCTTCTCTGTCTGTGAGTGGAGAGTTAAGTGTGTTGTAAGTATTGAGAGTGAGTGAAGAGAAGTGAGGTTGTGAGGTGTGTAAACGTGAGTGAACTAAGGAGTTAGGAGAGAACTGTGGGTTTGGGGCTAGGAGCCAGAACTGCCGTGAGCTGGGGGAGCTTGAAGAAAGCTGTCCCTGATTTTAGTTCATCAAAATTGGTAAGGATTAAGGGGTGTTTTGGCCATTGAGGCCCTACACCACAAGTATGGGTGTGTGAGTGTGTTTTGTTAATGGATAGTGTGATTTTATCGATGTTTTGTGATATTTTCCTGCTATATAGATGTTATTTGTCTCATAGTTGTTGTTAGTTGTTGAGTGGCTTGTTGTGAATCTCTTAACATTGGTACGATTCTTGTCCTTGGTTGTTTTACTTCCTTAATTTGTTTGATGCTTGGCAATTTAGAATAGAGACTATTGTTGAGTCTGTAAGATTGCCTTAGGATTGTTAGCTCTGTAAGAGTTTTATGATTGTTAGTTTTGTGTTAGGAGATATAATTGCCTAATTAAAAGAAAAAGAAATGATGGTATGGGAATGGAATAAGTGAAGGATAAGCTATTATGTAAAGTACGGAAATGAACTAAAAAGGTTACTGAATAATTACTTACTGTCGTTTATTCACCTTGCTGGATTGTTTTGTTATTAGTTAATTCGATACTTTTGAGAAATAAATCAATTATGAAATTCATGAAATAAATCGGTTGACGTAAATGTTTTAGTTTGAAAATTTTGAGCATGTAAATCGGCTAATAAATTGTACTCTTCCCCTTAAGCATGACTGTTTTAATAATGAGCATGTCAACCAATTAGTAATCATGGTTAACTGACTAATACTAACTGAGCATGTAAACTTGCTAACAAATCAAACATGCAAATTATATGGCTGAGCATATTTAGTTGTTTAAGTCAATTAGTGACATGTGATTGACTAAGATAATTAGTTAAGCTGAGTATGTTGACTGATTAATTAAATTGAGCATGTAGGAATTAAATACTCAATAAGCATGTAATTATATAGTCACTTCAGCTAGTATGTTTAATTAACTATAACAAAAGCATGTAATGCACCTAGGATAACTAAGTAATTGCCTAGGATAATAAATATAAGAAACATGTAAATGGTAACACTTTAATTTACGAACTAGTATAAAAGCACATGTAAATCATCTAGGATAAAAGCATGTAGTTCACCTTAAGCATAAAATTGATTAGGACTAGATCATAAATTAAAGCATGTTAATTAACTAGTGTAATTAACTAACGCCATCAACTGAGCATGTTAATTAACTAGAACAATTAACTAAAGTAATCAACTTGAGCATGTAAATCAATTAGGATAACTAATCAGAATAATCACTTAGAGAAATAAAGGTAGGAAGCCTGAAAGTGGACTAGGAAATTAACTAGAAGATTTAACATATCAATTAATAGTATTGTGTTATCTTAAGTCAAGCATGCTTTCCTTGTTTAGGTTCATTATCTATTGTCCTGATTAAGTGTTCAATTGAGGTTACTTGCCAAGAGTGTGCTATCCCAATTCAGTTTTTTTGTCTTCCATGCAACTATTGTTTACTCTCTTTACGCTCTTTCAATTCCTGCAATTTAAATTACAGTTACTTTCTGTTAATGCGCACTTCGATTATTATGAATGTTATGTAGTGAAGCATTTTGCATCATGTTAGGTTGAGAATGTATGAGCATACATCATGTTATTAGAAACAAAGTAGGGAGTACCCTATCGGGGTGGTACTCACATGTATTGTGAGGTAAAACGCTAAGAAAAAGTAAAGAAGAAGAATGGAGTTGGGGGCGGATGGATAGACGGGTCTAGTCTGCAATCTAGCCGAATCCTCCCCTGCTGGGTATGAGAGCTCTAGATTGTAAGTAGGAGACTAGGTCTAACCAGCTATACCATTCTAGACAGGTCTCCCAATCTCCAGCTCGAAGTACGAGTAAAGAACGACTGAAAGAACGAATGTAATGAAAGCATTGGTATGTGTGACCCCCATTCCAAAAGGACTAAAGAGAGACATTTTATGCATTTCCCCTTTTTCCTTACTAAGCTTCAGACTTACAGTTGCTTGTGGTGTAGATGTAGGTACTAGTAAGTTATGAGGAATGCAAAGACTAGGAGTAGCGAAAAGAAAAGAAGAACAAACAATAGCAAGCAAGGGTGATGGATTTGCAAGTGCGAGGGAGATCGTGGCTAGCCAGACATAAAGATGGTAAAAAGAGGAACAGACTAAAGTAAATTAAGTTGTAATAAATTGTATTTAAATGTTTAGTTTCCTTTGGTTAAATGATTTTATAACGCTTCCGCTATGTTTTACAAAACGGTAATTTTATTTACGCTTCCGCATAGTTTTATTAACTGGATTTTATAATGAGTCTTATGAACGGTTGGTAGTGGTTCGGATTAGGTGCTCTCTGATTTGTTTCAAAAAGAAAATTTTAAATTTTTACGCATTTCAAGGAATTAGAAAAAATCCAGGTCGTTACATAAACAACGATAAACTTTTTCATAAATTCTTGCAGAAGATGGTGCAGGACCCTCATGAATGTGCTCGGAGCATTAAATAGGCCGAAAGGCATAACCAAACACTCATAAAGACCATACTTGGTCTTCAAAGCCATCTTCCATTTGTGTTTTTCTTGCATTTGAATTTGATGGTTGCCACTCTTAAGATCCACCTTAGAAAAAATAGAAGCACCACTGAGCTCGTCTAACATATCTTCCAGATGGAGAATGGGAAACCGATATTTGATCTTGATCTGGTTGATGGCTCTGGTATCTATGCACATACGCATAGAACCATCCATTTTTGAGACTAGCAAAGAAGGTATGGCACATAGGCTGAGCGACTCACGGATATACCCTTTTTCTAGAAGTTCTGTGACTTGCTTGTGCAACTCTTTAGATTCCTCTAGATTAAGTCTATAAGATGGTCGATTTGGTAATGTGGCTCCAGGTATAAGATCAATCTGATGCTCAATACCCCATAGTGGTGGTAGACGTTGCGGTAACTCTTCTGGGAAAACATTCTCGCACTCATGAAGCGCATGTAAGACAGAATCAGGTATGACTCCCAACTCTTCAATCCTTTCTCTAAACCCCATTAGAATTACAGGTTCCCCATGCAACAAAGCTTTTTCTAAACCCTTCTTGGACATGAACAAATTGGCTTCTGCCTTCCCTTTATTTATACTCTCATAGTACGTGCAATCTGGTCGGGTCGGAGAGGAGCTAGATTAATTGTTTTTCATTTGAATTTGAAGGAATAAAAGTTGGTGAACCCATCATGGACTATTTTTCTATCAAAATGCCAAGGTCTTCCCAATAGTAAATGGTTGGCACTCATAGGAACAACATCGAAGAGAGCTTCGTCTTTGTAACCCCCAATAGCACTCATAGGAACAACATCGAAGAGAGCTTCGTCTTTGTAACCCCCAATAGCAAATTCTAGGCGAACTTGTCTTGTAACTTTGATTGGTTCTTTATCATTCAACCAACTGAGCTCCCTCTATTTCCATTTCTTGAGTAAATCGACACTCGTAATCAAACAATCCAATTTCACAAACTAGAGCATAACTTACTCCATTTCCATATGAAAACGTAAGATAATTATTAAAAAGAAAAAAATAGGCACACTGGAGAAAGGTCTTTGTTCCTTTCCACTTTGTCCAATTTCACAAACAAATGACTTCACATAACTTACTCCATTTCCATATAAAAACATAAGATAATTATTAAAAGAAAAAAAAAACCACCCAGGAGAAAAGTCTTTGTTCCTTTCCACTTTGTCCGGACTGGGCATCATCTGAAACGAACATCCAAGTTAGTGTTAGTTCACCAAACCTTAATCATCTCACTCAGCACTCAAACTCAGCAAACAGCACACAAGGTTAAAGAGATGGAGGCCCAGAGAACTAATCTCAAACCCAACTCTTACAAACGGATTCTTTCATAGGTTCAAAATGAAGCCAAACACCATCTCAGTCCTTGACTGGAAACCATAAAAACAGCAAGGGCCATTGTCATTTACTATGAATCAATTATCAATGCATGCATGGTAAAACCACAAACCACTCATCAAGACACAGCTTAGAGGGTAAAACCAAATGTACAATACAACACTAAAATCTAACAATACTTAAGTTGCAAATACCTGGATCTTCCATCATTCTAGGTTCTTGCACTCTGATGATTTGACTTTGCCCTTTGCTTCTATCTCAATTTCATTTAACCTATCAACACACATATTCATCACTCTAGTATCCAAAACATATTGCAAACTATGCAACCAAGCACGTCTTCATGTTTGGTTTATACACTTAACCATCCTCATACATATACAGAGTTTGGAATAGATGGATGTATAACCTGTCCTCCAACAATGCTATCCCCAACATAAATGGATTTGAAACTATTAATACATAATTGAAAAGTTATAGAATGGAAGAACGGCATTCAAACCTGACAAAGCAATTGAATAGATCCACACCTTCAACCATCCAGTTCCCATAGGATATGACCTCCGCGCGGAACACAGGATAATTCTCCTGTGGATCCTTAATGCAATGAAGTATGAATTTGGTACAATGAACATCGCTAACTACTTGTTCGTCTTTCAAATTGACGCCTGGTGGTGGTCTACTCCAAACAAAAGCCAAAACATTGTCGTTGACCTGGAACAAGTACGTGGCCGCAACAGAATTGTATTCTGTGTCATTGGGAAGGACATTTCCATCCTTCTTTAGTCCCCTAACGGGTCTGCGTAGCCAGCATTGCTGCTGTATACTATATATGCAAATGTAAGACTTCTTCCATGGTGTATCCACACTGCCATAGGAAAACAAATAGGCATCATATAGCACCACACCTGGGGACCATGTTCCAGTGAAATGCGAGCCCACGATCTCCCACTGACATGATCTGACATCAAAGTAAGCCGCCAAGTGTACAGGACGATATTTATTTTTTAAATCAGAAGAAAACCCATTGACTTGGAAGAATATCTTGGAGCCATTAACAGCAAGGGGACTCATGAAGGAGACGTTGGACATGTACTTAGTAGGAAAACCAGACAATGTTTTCCACGCGGTATCACCAGAAGAAAGAGCACGGAAGGCCGGTTTCCATTTATGGAGAGTATGCCCAATCACAAAAAAAGTGCCAGCCGCCCATACAGATGATTTGTAGGGAGGAATTGGTGTGCTATGGGCAACAATATTAGGCCCTGGAAGTAACTTCCACCGCTTCTCAAGGTCTGAGTCCCAACAAAACATATCAGTCAAGGGAGGAAAACTGTTCATAAAGCCACGATCAGTCATTGAAACCTTGGTGCCACCAATGAGGTAGAAGCGCTCCCCTACGAGCAGCAGATCGTGATCGGAGGGAGCGAAAGGTAACTCGGGAAACTGCAGGGGTCTTATGATATCGCTCTCGCTATCATAGACTACAAAAATTTCCCCTTCTTTTGTCTTCTTAGAGTAGTTCTCAGTCCGAATCTGCCTACCTTCCCCTTTCTTCTTCTTCTTCTTCTTCTTTTTCCTCTTCTTCAAGTGAAAGTTGACCTCGAAATCCGAAGCAAAATCGTGTTACAAGTGGGCACTACCTCGTCGCTGGATATTGTCCGCTTTGGGCCTCCCATACGACCCGCACGGGTTTGTTCTCAGCTCAGGGCCCCATAACCCTAAGCCAAAACGCGTCCAACAGGCAAGGATGGGTACACACTTATACACTAGTCCCAAATCCTTCCCATTTCCAATGTGGTATTGCAGGTCCCCTTGCAACCCACCAAGGGCCAAGGCCTAACCATGACAATCCACCCCCCTTAGGGCCCGACCCGGTCTCCCGGCGTCGGTATTCCACAATTGGAAATGGGCTGGCTCTGATACCACTGTTACAAGTGGGCACTACCTCGTCGCTGGATATTGTCCGCTTTGGGCCTCCCATACGACCCGCACGGGTTTGTTCTCAGCTCAGGGCCCCATAACCCTAAGCCAAAACGCGTCCAACAGGCAAGGATGGGTACACACTTATACACTAGTCCCAAATCCTTCCCATTTCCAATGTGGTATTGCAGGTCCCCTTGCAACCCACCAAGGGCCAAGGCCTAACCATGACAAATCGACAAAAATTTGCACGGGACAGGCATGGTGAAGGGCATCCCCTTTGGCTTTCTGTAAGGGGTCGTCGTCGTTATCCTCATCGTCTTCCACTCCGTCTTCTTCGTCTTGGTTGGGGTCGTCGTCGTTATCCTCATCGTCTTCCACTCCGTCTTCTTCGTCTTGGTTGAGGTCGAGAACCGGTGGCACATATTCCACATCTCCTCTCAGCCGAGGACGCGGATATTGCGGCACCGGAGATTCCCCCTTGTCGTCAATGACATAATAAAACCCGTTGGAGTCGCCGTACGTACTAAATTGGAGATATATGGGAAAGCGATTGGAGGGTGTAGCAGGAGAAGACATTGGAGTGCGCTGTTTTTCTGCCTCTCCGCTCTTAGAAGAAATCATGTGAACTGGGACAAACCCTAACTGGAGCAACCGATTGAGAGAATAAATTTTGGGAAATTAACAAAATCACCCCTTAACTATGAAATTTATGATAAGTCAATCAACTAAATAAGTTTTTGCTAACAAACAAAATACTCAATTATGGGAAATAAAAGATGAAAACATCATTGTTAACTTGTTGACATAAATATTAAAAATAAGAAAGCTTTTCCAAGTAGAAGATTTCAAGTTAATATGTTCGAAATTGATTTTGATATCAAAATTAAAGATTTTCAGTTAACTCTTTGTTGAAAAATCAAAATTAGAGTGCATTGATTTTTCAACAATGTATATCAAAACTAGAGTATATCAATTGTGCTCTATTTTTTATATAATAGAGTATATCAAAATTAGAGTATATCAAACAGTTAATATTTTGATATAATAGAGTATAATTAGAGTATAATAGAGTATATCAAAATTAGAGTATATCAAACAGTTAATATTTTGATATAATATAGTATAATTAGAGTATAATAGAGTATATCAAAATTAGAGTATATCAAAAATAGAGCACAATTGATATACTCTAATTTTGATATACATTTTGAAAAATCAATGTACTCTAATTGATATACATCCATCTATTCCAAACTCTGTATATGTATGAGGATGGTTAAGTGTATAAACCAAACATGAAGACGTGCTTGGTTGCATAGTTTGCAATATGTTTTGGATACTAGAGTGATGAATATGTGTGTTGATAGGTTAAATGAAATTGAGATAGAAGCAAAGGGCAAAGTCAAATCATCAGAGTGCAAGAACCTAGAATGATGGAAGATCCAGGTATTTGCAACTTAAGTATTGTTAGATTTTAGTGTTATATTGTACATTTGGTTTTACCCTCTAAGCTGTGTCTTGATGAGTGGTTTGTGGTTTTACCATGCATGCATTGATAATTGATTCGTAGTAAATGGAAATGGAGTAAGTTATGCTCATTAGTTTGTGAAATTGGATTGTTTGATTACGAGTGTCGATTTACTCAAGAAATGGAAATAGAGGTAGAGGGAGAGGGAAGAAATCTCGCCAAGGAGATGGTGGTGAAAAAATTGGGGGGAAATTTAATGAGAAGAGGGAAAGCTTAGGTTAAAAAAATGATAAAAATATATAAGGAAATAAAAGAAGGGAAATAAGATAGACAGGAGAAAATTTTATCTTCTTGACAATCTTTTAAATGTTCGTTTAGTATGTGTCATGTTGTCGCTGTTTTACAGAATAAAAAACTTGGGTTTGATGTTGAGAATATTTACAACTTACAGTTCTGTTATTTGTGCTTGAGGATAGGCTAAATGAGTTGTATTATTCATGCTCTGTTGATTTGTTTGGGTTCTAATTATATTTTGCCTTGATGTTGAAAAAAAACCATGGTTAAATGGAAATTGGTTTTGGTGGCTGTAGTATTCTCAAATTCATTTACTGGTGAACCCAGAAAAATGACTTGTGTCCGGTTTGGTTACAACTTTCACATAATGTTTTGAGGATAATAATTTGCAGGGTAAATGACAAATCAACCATCGTGGTTTGAGATCAATGACAAATCAACTATTGTGGTATTTTTTTTAACAAGTTAACCACTGCGGTATGCGAAAATAACAAGGCCGGCATCGCTGTTACTTTCTCCGTTAACGTCAACAACTCGTAGGAAAACACGGAGACTCTGCAAAAACGCGGTCACCATTTCTTCTGAGCGAGACTTCAGAAACACAGAAAAATCTTCACGAAACTGCTTTGCGTAAGCTTCCAGCACACATGGAGGACTCTTCTTTGATATGAAGAATTTCGTTTTCCAAAAGCATCGTATACGAGAGAATATTAGTTCCCTTTCTCCAACAGTGAACGGAAAACGATGGATCAGTGACTGATTTTCCGACGAATTTTCAGGGAGACTGAACAAAAGAGATGGGGAAAATGAATTTTTTTCTTTAAATTTGTCATCGTTAAAATATACGGATTAGGATGTTTCTTGTTTGAACAAGAGCAGAAAATATGAATTTCCATATATTATTGGGTACACCTAAGATAGCCAATGGAGACCGGAAGATGAGTGAACAAAATGGAGGCTCTTGCTAGAAAACAATCTACCATAAAAAGAACCAGAACCGCCGAAAATGGAGCATTTCTCGGCAAACTCATCGCCTTTCTCTCCTCATGCCGAGAGACCGTGTAAAACGCGGTCTCTGCTGATGCGAGAGACCGCATTTTGCGCGGTCTCTCTTCCTGCCGAGAGACCGCGTTTCACGCGGTCTCTGCTGATGCGAGAGACCGTATTTTGCACGGTCTCTCCTCCTGCCGAGAGACCGCGTTTTACGTGGTCTCTGCTGATGCGAGAGACCGCGCAAAACGCGGTCTCTCCTCCTGCCGAGGGCGGTCTCTGCTGATGCGAGACGCGGTCTCTCCTCAGGTCGGAACACGAGACCGCAATAATCGCGGTCTCTGATTTCAAGAAGAAGAACCAAGTTGGGCAGCGGTATGAGAGCTCCGGCTACGCGATGGTGCAAAGGCTGGAGTTGTCGCTGGTGGCAGAGGCTGCATGAAGAAATGAGATGTAGCTTTTGTTCCATGGCAATCAGGAAGAAACTGGGTTTGACCATTTTTCTTCTTCGGTTTCGTCTGAAGAAACTGGGTTCTCTCTCATCTATGATTTCAATAAATGCATTTTAACAAAGAATTCGATCTGAACACTCTGATAATCAGTGGGGGTCTTCCCTCGGGCAATGGTGTTCGGAGCAATGAACCTAGCTTTCTTCAGCACAAAACCGGGAATACAAATCCTGTAAGGTGTGTAACATATTGACACTTTCCCGTTTCTTCCAAGATAATTTCCCTCCGAGCTTTACCGTACCTTTGTCGCTAAAAAGTTCACTGCGTTATGGTGAAAATCCTCATCAGAAGGCTGCTTTTTATGTTGATAAGAGTCTTTCTGAAGACTCTGCTGGGGGTATTGCAACTGCTGTTCGGCATCATGGAAAGGTGCGAAATGAATTTCTGTCATTATACTTTTTTCCTTGCAAATGAATCATAATAGTACAATAAGTGTGACACAAATTAGTTACTTATAGTTTATAGAACATTTTTCTTCATCCTGTTATCTAGTGTTTTAAGAAATTTTACTTAAATTTTGGAGCTGGAGAAAAGAACTTTTACTGATGTAAATAAATAAAGTTTCTAGAACTGAGAAAGGAGAGTAACAAACTTGTTGATATGTAATGTTGATGATAACATTTGAATTTTCTAGTTTTTATGGAAATTAGGAAAATGTCAAGTGAGAATTCTTTATTTTCATTTGATAATTCTCTCTTATTATAACCATGGAGATGTTCCTAAGTGCTCACTGTGGCGTAATGGCATTCCTTTCCTGCAGGAAATGTCCTATAATAACTATTTAGATGCTGATGCAGCATGGAATTGTGTATCAGAATTTAAGGATCCTACTTGTGTGATAGTGAAGCATACAAATCCATGTGGTGTGGCTTCACGCAATGATATATTGGAAGCATATAGACTTGCTGTGAAAGCTGATCCAGTGAGCGCTTTTGGTGTATTGTAGCCTTTAACATTGAAGTAGATGAGGTTAGTTCTTAAGTTTCATCAAATAGAAGGGTGGATGGAATCCAGGGCTTTCCCAGCAAAAATAACAGATATTTTGATGAAAAATGGCTATGAAAACAGATGGTTTATTCCTTTTAATGGTTTTGTTGTCATAATAATGAGAATTATACTACTTTACAGCAACTGCGTTGTTAAAAGTGTCCAATTTTGAAACTTTTTTTAGTTTTGAATAATAGTAGAAAAAGTCCAAAGGTACCCACAGTAATGAATGAAAATATAGAAGACCTTCTGATGTTAGTTGGTTACAATTGAATTGCTGATCTGAATTCCTACTTTATTGGTATTTATGTTCTCTTCCCTTGCATCACGCAATCATGCAAAAGAAGTTCGAGAGTTTAGGAGCCCAACGGATGGTGAAACTCGAATGGGATTATCTGCTGCCTGTGAACTTCATACGGCGCAAAGCCTTCTATTTTGTAATATGGAATTAACTCTCCGTTTGGCAGTTTGGAACGATGCGGTGGAAGAAGCCTGTAAAAGCGGGGTTGGTGTTATTGCTGAACCCGGAGGTAGTATCCGAGATGGAGACGCCATAGACTGCTGTAACAAGTATGATGTTTCGCTCGTATTTTGTAATATGGAATTAACTCTCCGTTTCGCTCTTCTTCTTGCAATCAGAGACCACGATTATCGCGGTCTCTTGTGTTCCGACCTGAGGAGAGACCGCGTAAAAACGCTGTCTCTCGGCATGAGGAGAGAAAGGCGATGAGTTCGCGGTCCCTAGTTGCCAAGATCACCATTTCCTGTAAAAAGACATTTGCATGAGTTTATACATTTCAGCTATAAGCAATTCCCTATCTGAAAATGATAATAACATTAACCCTTTCTTTTCGATTCAATTCCCTATCATTTTCTGCAGTAATTGATCACAGAAAAACAATTTTTTTTTTTTTTTAAAAAGTGGAATCAGCAGAATCCATACTTAAACCATAACAACACAATCAGTAATTCCAGGAAAAAGATTAAAAAAATTATCCCTTGAACGGAGGAGGAACCGCCATTGCCTGAAATTGATGAGAAGACGCCCAACAATGGCCGAAAGCTCAGCCTCAGCCACAGAGGGAAAGCTTGTGTCTTTCCCAGTCACAGCTCTGGCGCAGAGCTGAAAGCGAGTGTATTTGCGGAAGAACTGGTTGGTAGCGTGGACTTCACGGTCGCATAATTGCTACAATAATCGCATAATCGCTTCTGGGTCATCGTAGTTTCGTCAATTCGTTCAGTGTTTTTCTTGAACAAGAAAGAATCATGGATTACAGTCTGTTAGTCGGCCTTCACTTCCGAGAATCGTCGATGAGGGAACCTCGTACTCCAAATTCTTCCGGTACCGATCTGCACTTGTATTCATTATAATTTGGTTGAAATTGAAGTTTCAGGGCTGAAATGTATAAACTCATGCAAATGTCTTTTTACAGGAAATGGTGGTCTTGACAACTAGGGACCACGAATTCCGCGTTCCCTAGTTTCTCCAGGGACCGCGAAAATTCGTGGTCCCTAATTGCTTAAGGGACTGCGAATTTTTGTGGTTTCTTACTTGAGGGATTGTGATTTCTTATCGTCTCTAGCCATAAGAGACCGCAAAATGTACTGCGTCTTCACACTAGACACTACAAAAATCGCCGTGTCTCTCCGTCGGTGTTCTGGTTTTCTTCAGAACGCCCCGCGACGTTCTGATTTGTTCAGAACGCCACGTTGGGCATTCTGAATTTTTCATAATATCAAAACGCCCCGCGTTGGGCATTCTGAATTTTTCAGAAAATCAGAACGCATGCCTCGCGTTGGGCGTTTTGAATTCAGAACGCCGGAGGGGAGCATTCCTGCGTTCGGACGTTGGCACACTGCTTTTTACTGCTTTTTAATGGTAAACGTATACGTGATGTTGGATTTGTCATTTTAACATACGTGAGTGGTTAACTTGTTAAAAAAAATACCATAGTGGTTGACTTGTCATTGATCTCAAACCACGATGGTTGATTTGTCATTTACCCTAATTTGTAAATTGGACGTTGCTATTGTTGTTTGTTAAGGGTTTGAGGACTTATGCTCGGTAGAAAATATTCATTTTCTTCTCTACATTTAAATTGATAACCAAATATTTTAGTCTGCAACTGTTTTGATGATAAGTGTTGGAAAGTATGTAACTTGTAGTTGCGCTACTTTACATTTAATGTTTGAAGATACGCTGTTGTGAGTTGGTAGATATAGTTGGTAAATTTTTTATTTTTGCTAAGGAATAAATTGGGGATTTTGTTGGAATTCTTAGAAAATTCGTTACACGTCAGTTGGCCTCCTATTCTCATTATAAAACCCGCCCGTTTATTTCTTAAAATTAATTTATAAATTTCTGCATTTATATCTATGCCAGGCTTGGACGATTTTGGCAAGTGTGATACAATTCCCGAGGAGACGATTGCACCGATCAACAAGACGAACCGTCGTTGAGTTAGAGATTTCTGTACCTCTTGCATTTCATAACATCACCGTTTTCAAAGACAAATTAGTATTCTTAAAGATAGCACACATGAAAACCTGTTAGGAATTGTTCGACAACACGTCAGTTTTTATTATTAGTATGTTTTCGCACGTTTATTTTGGTACATGGTTTTATTTATTATTCATGTATATATTGGGAGGATGAATTCTCTTGATGTTTTGGGCACTCTAGCGCCAAAGGATCACGAGGCTATTCCCTTTGAAACCTTTTGTTGCGTAAAGGTTGATTGTTTGTACCTGCAAAAAGGGGGATGAGGTGTAATACCCCGATATTTTTTCTCGTATTATAAATGTTATGAATTTCGTAAAAAAAAATGTTATAATTTGGGACAACATTTATTGGATTTATACCATATAAATGTATGGAAAATGTTTGAGTTTGAATTGGAAATGAATTTTATGTAAAAGAGGGTGTAAATAGAGCTTTTGGGCAAGGGTCGAACGCACCCCTTCGTCCAAAATGTGTTTTTGAAGGTACTGTCAGTTTTCGGACGTGGTGCAGACGCATGCGGTCGACAAGGATTTGAATCTGTTCAAATTATGGGATTTTTTAGACAGACTTCGGACGCATGCAGACGACTACAAACGCATGCGAATGACGATTGACGACAAAGATTTGAATCTGTTCGAATTCTGTGTCTTTTCGGACAATAGCCGATGCATTGCGGATGAGGCTCCTTGTAACGACCCAGTTTTTATTGTCTTTTTTAAAAATCGTAAGAAATTTAAAACTTTTCTTTTAGTAAAATCATTTTCTTTGCCGTTATGTGGTAGAAGTCCTTTTCGTGATAAAATTCATTTTGTAAAACATTTTGTTAAACACAATGAAAGTCCTTTTTAAATAAAACAATTATATAGTTTCATTACTTTACAAAACTCTTTTACAAATCATCTTTCTGTAAATACATCTAGCCTAACTAGCCATAAGATCCGCTCGTGCAAATCCTTCATAAACTAGTTCTTAACGTGTTCTCATGTGTGTGTACCTACATCGAAGACCAAGCTAATGAGCTTAAGGCTCAGTAAGTGATATGAAATGAAAGGTATGATGCACATGTCATGCAACTTTTAAATCTTCTGTTTCTTTTCTGTCTTTTCTTTTATTTTCTTTTATCATTTTCTTGATCTTAACTTTACTTTATCTTGACTATACCTTATTGTTCTTTTCTTTACTTGATCCTTTTTTATTTTATCTTAAAAGGCGTTGGAGATGTCTAAACTTGATGAGGAGAAGCAACTTACTTAACCTCACATCCCTAGGCGACCCCATTTTATTTATTTTATCTTTAAAGGCGTTGAAGATGTCAAAAATGTTGGTTTTTAGGTTCCATCACACGACGGAATTACCAATGCTCACAACAACGGTAACGTGCGTAACCTATGTATCATGAAAAAACAATTTTATCATGAACATAAAATCGGATCGTTGTTATAATATATTAATAATAATATGATTTTAGATCTAATATAAAAGATAAAGAATGTTACCTTTGTAGCTTACTTCACACGGGCACAAGATCAACCTTCGATCTTCTTCGCCAATCCTTCTCACCTCGAATAAGCACGTGTGGGCGTGACGAATGAAACAAGATCACACTCAATTTACAATAGATCGTATTCTCAACACATGAGACGATCTATTTGGATTTAGAAAACACTTTTCTAAAGCCAACACGGAAGGCAAAAATTTTTCTCTCAAAATGGATTTCTTTCTCAAAGACTTCAAAAAACTCAAAACATTTTTGGATTTAGAAAACACTTTTCTAAAGCCAACACGGAAGGCAAAAATTTTTCTCTCAAAATGGATTTCTTTCTCAAAGACTTCAAAAAACTCAAAACATTTTTAGCTAATGAGTTTGGACTTCTATTTATAGTGATATTGCTCCATAATGGTCATTATGACATTTAAAGAAAAAACCACTACAAATTCCTCATTACATTTATAAAAATGTTACGAAAATTAAAAGTCTTGTCACCATAGCTTAACACTTGGCATATTTAAGTTATAACACATTTATAACAAAAATGTTATGGAAAACAAAAGGTCATTAAATCAAATTTGACATTAATTCAAATTTGACAAAATCCATGTTAAAAAACTATTTTTAAAAGTTACTTTATATTTGTTACTTTATTGAATAATCTATAATTCAATTGCTTCATTTAATGAAACATAACAAATATATTAACTTTGACAACTTTTGTTATTTTGTCTTAAGTAATTGAATAATCAATAATTCAATTATTTCATCTAATGAAAAAATAATAATAATAAACTTATTATTGAGTGTATTAAATAATTAATTCATAATTAATTATTTAATCTTATTTGTTCATTTTTCTATTATTCGAATAATGATAGAATGTGACAAAGGGACAGATGGACCTATAGTTTTAAGCTCCAATAATATTTCGTTAATTAATATAAACTTTTTATATTAATTAACATAATTATTAACTCTAAAGTAATTACACTAAATACTTAGAGTTGCACTCTCAAAACCATAGAGTATTTTTACTTAAAGTAATGTCCATTAATATAGTCATTACATATGTATTAACCCTCCATTTAGATTCGCAATAGAGCTAGATTTATAATCCGTTAACCTCTCATATTGTTTCTTTATCCTTGACTACCATTAGTTCTTGATTGAATAATTAATTCATAACGATTATGAATTGCGCGCTAATTATTCGATCATTGTACTAACAAATAAGGGAATCTATAGGAATGGATTTCATTGTATCGATATTAACATTCCCAGCTATTCATTTTAATTTACTCCCAATATACAAGGTATACGAATCGTAACTTGTACAAAACTTTACCGAGTAAATCAAAGAATAAATTAAAACAAAATAGGAGTTTATTAAATACAATGAATTAAGATCATACATATATGACCATCATTATGATAAAATTAATTGTTCTATATCTAACGGAAATTATTAGAACAATGTAATTATATCTGGTCCAGTCCTATATAATCATATTATATAAAACATATTTATCTTATGTCACTACATATTTAGTCGGGATATGACTATACATTCTTAATGAGATAAACTATGTTTATGACTATGACCTATTTGAAGATTCCATACTTCAAATATAAGTCATAGACATATTTTGCTTATTACTCTTTATATTTTATCCCACATATATATGCTAATATAAAGTTAGCATAAATAACCAAAGAATTTTCTATGAATTTTATAAAACATAATATAAAATGTTAACATAATATCAATCAATATAAATTTATTCATATATTACAAAAGTGTTCTATTACATTTGCCCATATTACTCCCAACAATCTCCCACTTGCCCTAAAGCAAATGAGACATGTCTCTAATCCCTAAGCCCTCTGTCAGGCGAACGAACCGTGGTCGGCGACGATGCGGGCTGCAATGTTGTCCGATGGGTCCGGCGAGCTCACGAGATGAATGGATGAGCTCCGTCAAGGTAAGTTCTTCTATTGATTTTTGATTAGTTAGTGATGCTCGGCGATGAATAGCAGGGGCAAGGTTGGCCGAAGGGGAGAATAGGTTTGACAGGATTTTGAATCGGTGGAGTTGGTTTGGAACCAGTTTCGTTGGTTCACAACTAAATGGGTTAAGCCAATTCTTTTGGCTGGCAGGTGGCTTCCACGCGGCCACTCTTCTGTAAACGGTGCACTCCTTCTCCATCGGTGCACGTCTATCGGCTCGGCTATTAAGTCAGGTAACTGAGACGTTTTGGTGTTCTGTTTTCTCTCGGCAGTTAGTTGGTGCAGAAGATTTCGCTGGAGATGGAGAGGGAAAAATGACAGTGAAGGATGGAAACGTGAAGGGTGAAAGTTGGCAGTGAAGGAATTAGTTGGTAATGGAGGGAAGGCTCTGTTCTTTGCCTTCTTGGACTCGGCAGAGAGTTCTTCTTTGTCTTTGAGGAAGAATAGAGGAGAATATTGTGAGAGTGATAATTCTGGAGCTATGAGTCGGGTTAGAAATCATAAGGAGAAAGCTTTTGTCTTCAAGTTCAGTGATGAACGGACAGAAAAGGTAGAGGCGTGAATATGGGAGGCAGAGTCCGTGAGAAGGTGTTCTCGGGTGCCTATGGTCTACAGGTATCTTGCTCTCTTCTGTTATGTCTTATAGTTGTGGTGGATATGTTTTCTATGATGGGTTTTATTGAAGCTGTAACTTGAATATTTGGAAAGAGTTAGTGGATGTTGATATATATTGGCTAAACTATGTTTTGAACTATTAGTGTTCATTAGTTGTTAAGATAACACCTCTGTTGTTTGGATATTTGATTAGTCATTGGGAAGATGGATTATGAATGTGTATGCTACGGTTCAACATGTAGGAAACTGCCCTGTTATGAGTTATTTTGTTAATGATATTATTGTTACGTTCTGTCAAATGAAAAGTTGAGCTGTTTGGGTTGTGGATTAGTGCTCGGCTTATATTCAGCTTCATGGTTTTATGGGCAATGAGTATCGGTTATATATGTGATCTAACTACTAAATATTTGGTTGTAAGTATTCAAGCGTGTTGAGATTGTTATTGTGACAGGTTCTATCACTTGAATTATTGGTCAAAAGTGAATGATGTCTAGTATGTCTTTATTGGGTATAAGACTTGAAGGATTAAGGAAATAAAAGTAGGCATTAAATGGTTCTCTACTTTGCCATGGAAAATATGGATTGTTAGTAAGTGTTCTTAATTTGTAATGTGACTTATTATGTATTAAAGTTTAAGGGATTGTTATTAATGCATAGTTAATATGATTTTAAAGGTACGAAGAGAAGAAAAGAAACAGAAACGCGTTATGGACGCCAGGTAAGTGATACTTACTGTGCCTTAGTCTTCAGACCCTACATCGTAAGAATTAGGATTGTATGTTGTGTGTTTACTAGATTTAAGTACTTTTAATGATATGTTTATTAGACATTATTGCATATAGGGTTGTATGAATCCACGTGCATATTGTATGACATAATAATATATGTAAAGGGCGTGTGGGGGTTCGGGATGACAATGATGTAGGATCGATATACGCCTATAGAGGGGGGTGAATATAGCGTTTCTAAACTTTTTCGTGCGATAATTCAATTCTCTAAATCCCTAAGTGATTTAATGCATATAATTAAATTATCGATAACAAATATATGCAATAATGAAAAGAATAAGGTTAGAGAGGTGCACGCAATATTTGTTTACGCGGTTCGGCAAACTAGCCTATGTCCGCGCTCCAAGTTGCACTTGGAGATACACTAAATAATTGGCTTACGGGTGCCAATAAAACCGTTTACAATTTGACTATTAAACGGGGCGTCACCCTTGACTAATTCTTAGGTCGTCAACCTTAGACTCTAACGAGTCGTCACCCTAAATTTGACTATTACGGGGCGTCACCCAAATGTGATGAATTCTAAGGGTATCACCCTATACAATCAAGCACAATACTAAACTCGGAAACTTAAGCTAAAATCTAGCTAATCCGAATTCTCCCAAAATATAACTCGCAAGTTCGGAATAGGGAGAATTGGATTTACAACGCAATTTACAAGCTCACTGAGTAGTATTCGAGTATTGATTTTGCCAGGGCTTCACCTCGAATATTCGATTCGTTAGTTGTGGAGAGCTTAGAGTGATCCTCTATTTATAGACACTCCCACTGCCTCTTCTGGACGTCCTCAGCGTCCGCACCTATCGTCCGCACGACCGTTGCAAAAATGCCCGTTGAAAATATAGCCGTTGGACTGAAAATTCTGCACTTGCGGACGCAAAACTCATCGTCCGCATCGTCCGCACCACGCATCCGCAACACATTCCGAACTGGACAGAGGCAAATCGGACGCACAATTCTGCGTCCACATCGTCCGCTTTGGTCGTCTGCATGTCCAACGAAATGGACAGAGGCAATTCGGATGACTCAGCTTCACGTCCGCACCTTACTCAGAGTCGTCCGCGTCTTCACGAATTTGAAGAGGACGCCAGAACCGCGTCCCCTCTCCTTTCCCGTCCGTGATTCTGAAGGGCTGCGGATGCCATTGCACGTCCGCAGCGTCCGCGACGTCCATAACACACTTCATACATGCATAAAATGTTTCCTCTAAGTCATACAAACATACCATTTCCCTGCATAGACTTAGAGAAACACATTAAACACAACCAATACCCTTAATCAAGGGTATTCTCAATTTAATCAATAAATATGATATAAAAGAATTCAATGTATAAACAACTTTTGCACTTTAATAAACTTAACATCATCTTTACCACATAGTCTAAACATACTCCCTTATTGGTGATGTCCAAAATATATAAAGTTGTTTATATCCAAACCTACGCATGTGCCAACAAATATTGCATATTTAATTTGCTCAATTTAGTTATGCAATTTATCAAACAATTAATCCAAGCAACATGCTACTAAAATATAACTTATTGATTTACAAGATTAACATACAATTAAGTCATCATCAAAATAAAACTAAGCCTAACAAAAAGGCTAACAATCTCCCCCTTTTTGATGATGACAAAATCCAATAAGTTGTTTTCCTAAAACTAAGCATTTGCATATAACTATTGCATATTAGAATTCTCCAAATAAGTTATGCAATATATCAACAATGAATTCATGCACAATGCTACTAAACTCTCCCTAAAAGATATTACAACTTATATATCCTTCTCCCCCTTTTTGTCATAATCAAAAAGTAATTCTAGGGGAGGAGAGTTCAAACACAATCATGAAATATTTTCAAAATAAGATTAATAATATTAAAATAAATTCTCCCCCTTTTTCAAGTAATCTATCCAATAATTAAACCATTGAGGGAATTAGTATTATAATCCAAAGATAATTGCAACAAAAAAAAATTCTATTGAAAATAAATTTCTCCCCCTCAATCAATGAATCTAACTAAGAAGCAAATCATGGAGAGAAATATACATTTAATTGCAATTTGTGGTTAAAAGAAATAAACCAATTGTAAATAACCACAATCACAATTATATTTTAACAAAATAGTTTCCCCCGTCTTTCCCTTAAGCATACACTATTTATTGGAGGGATTTAACATTCCAATTCAATTTGTGGTATATAGTATAATACCAATTAAAAAAAAACACAAGTAATATTCAATCAAAAAATATTTTTCTTCTTTTTGCTCATTAAGACTAAACACATAGAGGAGTATTATGCAATTAAGTTCAAACAATAGATACCAAAAAGAATGAGATTCAAGAAATTAGAAACCAAATGTAGGAACTAGAATCCACTTTAAGACCAAAAAATAGATATCAATTTAAGAGTTAAAAAAAAAAAAAACTAATTTTCAAGTTCTAGATGATATCATTTGAAGAAATAAGAAATTAACAATGGATACCAATTGATAATTCACAAGTTGAAGTAAAACAAGTTTTCCAAATAATTATACCAATTGTAAATCCAAAGTTAAGATCAAATCATTTGTGTTAAGAATGATATCAATTGTAAATTCAAAGAGAAACACCTAAGAGAGATACCAATGAGTAATATCAAAGCCAATTTAATTATCTCTCCCCCTATGTGAATCACAAAAGAAATTATTGGGATATATCACACATTTAAACTATTTGCTCTCCCCTTTTAGAGCAATTATAAATCAATTACATAAATTTCTCCCCCTAAATATTTATCAACTAGCAACTAGGAGAGAATTTAAAGACTTAAGAGATCCATCTAATTTAAAAATTATACCAATTGAAAAATAAATCCATGGATGAATTCAAGTTAGATGAAAAACAAAATTTTTCTCCCCCTATCATTATGCATTATCATATAGTTGGGGAATCTACAAATGATACCAAATGAAAATCATTAAAAGATTATACCAAATTGAAGAGAAAAACGTTTTCATTGATACCAAAACAAAAATAATTTCATACATGATACCAATTAAAAATTAAGTCTAATGATTTCAATTTTGGAAGTTCAATCCTAAAAACAAAGATTGATACCAATTTAGACATTTCAAAGTATAGAGAAATTAATGATATCAATTGAAGAAATGACATCCAATTTCAAAAATACTCATTGATATTATCTATCTCTCAAAGATATTCAAGTTTAAAATTCATTCCTCTCCCCCTAAATTATTGCATACAATTAAAACATTGGGGATGGAAATGCAAGATAGATACCACTTGTAGAAGTTTAAAATCAATAGAAATATTCCATTTAAAGATTCTAAAATAGAAATCATTATTGATATCAATTTAAGAAAACAACTACAAAAGTTATTTCCCCTTTCAAATCACAAAGTTGAAAACATTTGGGGAAATACAAGTTATTAAACAAAACAATCTTAATTTCTCCCCCTAAATCAATTAACAAAATTCAATCTATGGGAAAATCCATAATTAAAAACAAATCAAATCTAAAACATTGAACTCCTCCTTTTATCATATACACATTTAATCCAAATGAGAAGTTCAGAACCAAATTTTGAAACGGTATAATAATTTTCCATAAAAAAAATCCAATCAAGAGAGAGTTCTAAATTTTCAAGTATGAAACATTTGCCTAAACAATTTATGTCTTCCCCCTTTTTTATCTATAGCAAAATCAATTCATAAGGGAAACCAACAAATCAAAGTTGATTATCCAACAATTCAATACATAAGTCTAGAAAACTAATTGTTGGAGGCCTAATTTCAAGCAATAAAAATAATCCAAGACAAAAATTATTCAAAATGTAACTTTGAGATACCAATTGTAAAATACAAATTTCAACCAAGAAGCACACTATCAATATCTTCCATTTCAAAACCAAAAATATAGAAAATAAGTTCAAAACTATGCATTGAAGAATTTTAGTCAATTTAATTTTAATAAGAAATAGAAATTCAAATTAAATAACTTTGCAAATCTAATCTATTCACTTTAATTCAAAATAAGACAAACCAATTTAATTTCTCTCCCATAAATCAATGATTAAAATAAAATCCATAGAGATTTTCAAAGATTAAATCAAAAGCGGTTGGCGGAAGCAAGTTTATCGAAATAAAATCAACATTTGAAAACAAATTAATAATTTCTATACAAAATTATTTTTCTCCCCCTTAGTATTAATCAATTTAAAAGCAAGGGAGAACCATCAAAGTGTAGCTTAGCGAAAGCAAAATCTATTTAAGACTATAATTGAAATCAATATTTCAAAACAAGACAATGCTTTCAATACAATTCTATTTTCTCCCCCTATTTCATTATACAAACTTAATTCAAGGGAGAAATTAACAAACCATTAATTAACAAATCTCCTACACTTCTCCCCTTATATCTAGTTCATTTTAATTCATGGGAGAAATACATTTTCAAAGAGATAAAATGATTTATTCCAAACAATCATCTAACTTAGCATCCAACAACTCAATATTTGCCTTAGCATGTTCAATTTAGAGACTATGTTGTTGGAATGCAAACCATCAACAAATAGATTGAAGGAATAATGACTTCTCAAATCCTAGATATCAAATGAAGAAATAACCAAATTTATAACCTATGATATCTATTCATTCACTCCAAAAAAAAACAAAATCAATTTATCTCAATTCATTCCTAAATCAACACAAAATTAAACATCCAACACTCTTTCAAAGATATGCAATTTAGAATCCAATTGTTGGAACTACGTCATCAAAATACGAGTAGAATTAATAAAATAAATTTCATGAATAAAGCTTATTTCAATCTATATATACAAAAAGATTAAGCTAACAATTAATCCAAGTAAATGTTCTACTAATCAAAGTTAAACAAATTCAAGAATCAAAAACAATTTAATCCAATTCAATTCCTAATCAAAATCCATAGAATTGATTCCAAAAAGAATTTCAACTAATTCAAGAATAGAACAATAGAATTCAATCAATCTATGCTTTAATCCCAACTAAAAATAAAGATTGAGTCAATCAATAATTTAATCCATTCTAATCAATCAAACTCTAAATGCTAATCCAAATCAAATTCCCCACTAAAGTTCAATTAGCAAATTGAGTCATTTAAAAAGAAATTGTGTACCTCCACCAAGTGTATTTCCATTTTTAATGCATTGGAGGCATCATTTGAAGCTTCTCCCCCCTTTTGTTGGATATTCAAGTATCCAATCTCCTTTCAAGCTTCTTGGGAGAATCTCCAACCTACAACAAAAATCATTTTGTAAGTTTTGGTAGCCAAACCATTTTGGGTCCATTTGTTATAGGTTTGGTTCCTTTAGGAACCCACACAAATTTAACATTTAAATTGAATTTAGAATTTAATTTAGACTTTGCATCCAAAGGATAAACAAATTTTAAATTTGCATTTGATTTAATTTTAGAGTTCAAATTCAAAGGATAGGCAAATTTAGAATTACAATTTGATTTCACATTAGCATTTAATTTTAATGGACAAGAAAAAGATTTGTGTCCTACACAATTGCAAGAATTACAAGTAGAAGATCTAACAAATAAATTATTGTAATTCTTCTTTTCAAAGGGTTTATATCCAATACTGGCTTTATCAAAAGTAACCCTTTGAGAATTCAAGAGCATATTTAAATTTTTGCTCCCATTTGTGAATTTAAGCACAATAGAATTCAAGTCATTATTCTTTGCTTTCAATTCACATATATCAATCTCAAGAGATTCAATTTTAGCATTAGCATCAAGAGTAGATTTAGATTTAGCATTCAAAGATTGAATCTCTTTTTCATATGATTTGTTACAATCATTCAATTTATCATTCATACTTCTCAAATCACAAATCTCATGCTTATGACATTCATTACTAGTAATCAAATCACAATTTTTAACATTTAATGAATCAATTTCTTTTTCATGTGATTTGATAGTAGATTTCAATACATCATTCACCAAATTCAAATCACTAATTTCATGCTCTTTACATTTAATTGTAGAGATCAATTTATCATTCACCAATCTTAAATTGATACTTTCATGCTCAAGAGATTTAAAGGAAGCATTAGAATCATCAATCATACTTTTCAATTCAACAATTTGATCCTCATAAGATTTATCTACACTAGCATGCTTTTTGATCAAATTGCTATGCTCTTTTTTCAACACTTTATATTTATCTTTGAGCTCATTAAAACTATCTAGCAATTCATTAAATACATCATTATCATCTTCATCATCATCATTAGAATCCGAATTGCTATAATAGTCATTTACCTCAATACTCTTGGCCATGAAGCATACGTTGGCCACTTTCTCCTCATTTTCGAAGGATGAGCTTTCTCCACTTTCATTCTTTGGAATTTTTCCTACATGTGTTAGCTCAAGAGTTTTCCATATATCATAAGCATTAACACATGATTGAACTTTATCAAATTCATTCTTACTCAATGCACTATACAAAAGATTCATTGCTTTAGCATTTAAATTCCAATTTTGTTTATCTAAATCATTGAAATCACAAGTTGGTCTAGGAATAGTTATTCCCATTCCTTCATTTTCATGGCCTCCAACTCACCACGAGTGTTTGAAGATGCACTTGTTTAACTCGATCGGCGCCCTTGAACACTTTTTGCAAAGTGTCCCATGCTTCCTTTGAAGTTTTTGCACCAGCAATTTTTTCAAAACCCGACTCATCTACTACTTGAAACATGAGATAGAGAGCGGTCTTGTCCTTCATTCGCGTTTCTTTTAATACTTTTAATTGATTTGCCGTCAAGACGCCAATGTCTTCTGTATCGGTGAAACCGATCTCGACTACATCCCACGCATCTTGTGCACCAAGTAACGCACGCATTAGGATGCTCCAATTTTCATAGTTTGACTTGGTGAGTTGTGGTAGTGGCATATGTCCCAACGATGTGCTCCCATGGTTCGACATAGCTCTGATACCAATTTGATAAAAATTGGAGAGAATATGTTTTGTGGAGAGAGAGAGAGAGAGAAAGAAAATCACTCTTTGAAGAGTCACTTGCACACTTGCACAATTTTTTCACACTTTGCACACTCTTCACTTGCTCTCCTTGAATGAAACTTATGCCTATTTATTGGCTTACAACAATTAATACATAATTTGACCACTAACACCACCATTACCACTAACTAGAGTAGGATAATATTAACACCACTAACATACAATCATAAACCACCATTAACCCTAATGGCTTCACCACTAATTGATAATGGATTAGCCACTTAACCTAATAATAACCCTAATGGCTTCACCACGAGTACATATTGGTTTAACCACTAACCTAATGGAGAATGCAATAGCCCTTATTGGCTTAGCCACTACATCATTATTCAAGGAAAATTGAGTTTAATACTCAACAAGTTTCAGCTCGTCTCAACCTATCTCACTGCAATTATGAATTTATCGACTAAGTCAACCCGGGACCCTAAAGAAACTCAAAGTTTGATACGTGCGTATTTCAAACCATACTCATGGCTTTGAGCTATACCTTCTCAGGCTCATCATTGGACTAGGGATCTACCTGAATTGTTAAATTGTAACCCAGGTCTCACTCAGATAAAATTTTTCTAGCCTAAGGTCTGACTTGCAGACCTTGAACCATAGGGCCGATGTTACGGCGTCTATGCTTTAGCGCCGCAACCCCCTTTACAGAATCCTCAACACTGCAACTTTGTTACCTATGACCACGACGTTGACTCTTTACTGCAGGCAAGCCTATTGCATAACGCCTGCAAGCCAGTATGTCACATAAAACTTGCAAAAAACCTCATGCCGGCATGTCGCATAAAACCTGCCTTTTCCATAAAAATTAATTTGTATGGCTCGGATGTCAAACCTTAGAAATTTAAGTGGAGTAAAGAATTTTATTTTTCTCAAGTTCTTGAAATATTTGCAGTTCTCATTAGAGTTGGTACGTTTAGCTGCAATCTCATTTTAAGAATCACAATATGTGAGATACTAGTTTTTTTTAATCAAATTTCATTGCCTAAAAGTATGCCCATTCACTTCTTATAACTGTTGAGGTTTTTTTTGGCTGGATAAATTGGTGTTTTTGATAAGAACCCTGGATATATAGTCTACTTTCCCTCTAATTAATATTTATGCAGGCCCTCTTCTAGCAGCAACAAAACCACTATGGTGTTGATTTGACACCTTTACATGGATCATCATTTCATGGATACTTTTCTCAGGTCAATAGTATTTTCGTAATAGTATTGAGATAGGGGGTTGTTGACTGGCTGCGTTTACTTTCAAAGATGAGAAATCTTTTATCTGTACAATTTCCCTAATTTTCCTTTTCTTAATTGTTTATACTTTGCTTCTCATCACTCTGTTTGATTGTAACTCATTCATCCACGTGGAAGCTTTAGCAGTTAAGTTGACTAAAAAGGAAGGAGAATTAATTCAAGAAAAATTTGAAGTGAAAAGCTAGCAAACTTTCTCAAACAGGTTACATAAGTTTTCAACTTTCTCATTTTCTCAGAAAATGACTACATATGGCAACTTTTTACATGTCATGAATGAAATTAATTAAAAAATCTACTCACTAGAACTTTTTGAAATATACTTGACTGAGTTTATTAGTGGGAGCTATTTTTGATTAAATGTTTTCTACGAACTAATGAGATGAACTTAATTTTAAGTGGTTGTAACGATAATGTATGAATCTCAACTATCAAGCTGTATGGTTTAAAGAGTGATACTTGGTGTACTCCCTAATTTTACACCGAAAGTTTACATCATGACATGGCTCTTATTAGTTGGCAAAATTAATTTTTTATTTTCACTATATAATTTATTTTAATCATTAAAATAATTATTGATGACACAAACTGTAACGACCCAGATTTTCATAAATCGTTAAAATGACATAAAAGTTTGAAATTTTCTTTTTAAGACAAATCAGAGCGCGTAAATTCGAATCGGTACTAACTCTTTCTTGAAACTCGTCGTGAAAACCAACTTATTAAATATGCGGAAGCGTAAATATTGTAAGGGAAAAATCATCTGCTTAAAATCTTGCGTAAACATAAGAAATCTTTCAAAATAAATACTAAGTCATTCAAACATTACGTGTATCAAATAGAACTTCACAATTAACTTCGTTGATTCACAACCATTTACTTTCCTTTGTCTTTGCCTTGACAGCCCAAATGCTGTGCGTTCGAAATCAGCCATCTTTGCCTCGTTTTGCGTTTCTCATCTTCTTCTGATTCATTTACTATCTGTTCGTCATTGTACCTACACCACAAGAAAGGACATGAGCTTACGCCTAGTAAGGAGATATGAAAAATATGCATTTCTATCTTTAGTTCTTCTTTGAATGTGGGCCACCCAAACCAAATTCTTTCATTACATTCTTTTCTTTTGTTCATTCTTTATACTCGTACTTCGAGCTGGAAATTGAGGGTTTTCCTTTGAGATGGCATAGCTGTACAGATTCTAATATCCTGTATGCATACTAGCCCCTTTCCCGAGTTGGTGAGGGTGTAACTTAGCAGCTAGGCTAGATCCTGACTACCCATCTATCCTAACTCCCTATTTTTGGCATACACTCGCCTTTAGGGTTCTTTCGTTTTTCGGCAGATACCCGCCTTTAGGATTCTTTCGTTTTCCTGCATATACTCGCCTTTAGGGTTCTTTCGTTTTCCTACATATACCCGCCTTTAGGGTTCTTTCATTTTCTAGCATATACCCACCTTTAGGGTTCTTTTATTTTCCAGCACATACCCTCCTTTAGGGTTCTTTCATTTTCTGGCATATACCCGCATTTAGGGTGCTTTCTTTATCCTCACTCATGCATGTGGCTATCATCTCGAAGGTTACACCCTACTTGGTTTCTATTATCATGAAACTTGTATATTAATGGAAACTAAAATACATTGAAGTAAACATACTATAATTGAACTTGCACAATTGAAAGCATATGTAGATATGAGGAACAATTATGCTACTGAATTGTAACAGTGAGCGAATAATCTATTGAATTCCATAACAAACATGCTAAAGGAATCTATATAAACTAAAACTAGAAGAGAACCAAGAATTAATATTTACGAGTCAAGTTTATTATTAACTAATTCAAAATCCTCATTTAAAGAAAATTGTGGAATTCCGAGACAACTTACAATGTTCATGCATATTAACTCCTTAAACCTTTTTCTTTCGTTTGTTTAGTTAACTAAACCTTTTTCCTTCATTTGTTTAGTTCACTAAACCTTTTTCCTTCGTTTGTTCCATTAACCATTCATATCATCGTAGTTCACATTTCATTCACATCCTCATCCCAATTTAATCAACAGAAACTATCTACGAACATGCTCTTTTGATGGAAAACATACGACACATAACCTATATCCGATTATGACCAAGTATCAAATCAAACTACACATACTTTTTAACAATCGACTAACAGCAAATCTATGATACCTAGCATGCTTCTAAATTGAGTATACAAGAAACAACTAGAAATAATTATCATGCTATCATGCTATCATGCTATAGACAATAAGCAAAGCAAGACATTGAGAACAATTAATATGCTTTTAACATGTTTCACAACAACTGAAAAGGAAACATAAAACATGCTTCTAACAGCAATATTAAAACTTTCAACATTGTATAGAAGCTTGGGCTTTGAGCTTGTAGCTTGAATGGGCTTTGCCTGGAGATGTTCCATCAATGATTCTCTCATCTTATAGCACTAGGTCTGATAAATGGTTTTCCCTTCAAGTTTGTTTCAAGTACTGATGACTAGTATAATTTTATGCCATCTATGACTTTATATAGAAGCCATTTTCTCTTTGTGACCTAAAGTTTTATGCCCTTTCATCTGTCATTCTATTATGTTACTTTCAAAGCAAATTACTTTTTTAACCATTTGGCTACCTGACTTGAGTAAGTCATCTTAAACTTTTTAACTTGTGCATGTTGAAATTTCAATTATGCTTTTATGGTATTATAGTTTAAGTCATTCTACATGAAGGTTTCTGAAGATGCAAAAAAGTTGGTTAGCAAAGAGAGATCTTTTGCTTGTGCTGAAATTGAAAGTGCTCGGGAAATAATTCTAAGAATTGGAGAGGCCCTTGAGGAACAAGAACAAAATCCCCAAGCTTCAAAGAAACATGTTCTTATATAATCATGTTTATTAGAATGAATAACTTTCCATGGCCAGCATATTTTCGAGACAATGTTATGTTATTTTGTGTCATTTATATAAGTCTTGTTTTTTGTTTTAAACACAAAAAATTGCAAAAAAAGGAAGAAAAAATGCTAATTTTACAAGCTCACATCTTCTCGTGTTTTTCTTACAAATACTTTAGAATTAGAATGATGTCTCCAATGATTTATTTACGAAATGTTGCTAGCTCCATTTGATTTTTGTTGTCCAAAATATTGACTTACCCAAGATAATCTCTTAAATTCGTCTGATTTTTACTTTTATTTCTTCATTTTGTGTTTTGATCTTCAGGATGTGGAAGGACTAATAGAGGAGGTCCAAGAAGCTAGAAGAATTAAGTTGTTACATAAAGATCTTAAATAACCTATGAGGGAATGAATTAGGTTTATAAAACTTTTTCATGTCATTATTAATTTCTCTAACCTTAGATAATTTATCACAATTAAAATCTTATGTAGCACAGTAATTATGAGCAATAAAAGAGAGAGTTAGAGAATGCAAAACCGAGTTATTAACGTGGTTCGGCAAAACACACTTATGTCTGCGTTTCAAGGTTCTCCAGGACTATTACAAGCAACTATTCTTAGGGCGTCATCATTTTCACTAGAGTACAATTTTCTCTTGGAAAATTAAAGGTCTCAAAGCTTACAACGACCACTCGAATACGAGTACTCTCAATAGACTAAAGAGGGTTGTGTTTTGAGTTCAAATTGTATGCAAGAAATTGAGTCGGAATTTTGGCAACATTTTTCCTAAAATTCTCTTTAATTTTATCTACGTTATTGCATCCTCATCTTTGATTATGGTAACTTAGTTCCACCAAAGTTTGCGTCATAGTTCATGGCACATGCTACACTTTTCTTCCATATATCAGTAGTTCCTATATCAACATGTTCTTCATAATTCTTTAATATTGGTTGGATAAGTAACCTTCATCAAACTATGGTTGTTGAAATAGCTGAAACTATCATAGTAACTTTGGTATTTCTGTTATCATAAATTACTCTTGGGGTTGAAATCATTATTCTACTGGTCAATCGATTGATGGTCTATGTTTTGTGGTTGAATCAATATTTACTCAAGGTTTCTCTGTACACTTGTCTTATTTACTAATGTCATCCAAAACACTCTTAATGATGTTCCTCATCACTTTCAAATATTCCTCAATTTTCTTTGCCCACTAGTTTCTTTGTTACAGGGAAAATGATCTTCTCTAATTTCTTTGCTAGGGTGAGGGTAATACTTGTATATATATCCCCAAAATCAAAATTTTTCTTATCCCTAAACATTTACAACTTAGGTATCTTCCTTAAATTTGTATACTTACTATTTAGTAATTATTTTTCACTGTTTCTTTCCTTAAAATTTTGGGTGGGTTTTCACATTTTTCTTTACTTTTTCCAAAGTTTAATCTAACTTATGTTTATTATCCTTTTTTCAAAATAAAATCTAAGTGGTTCGAGTATTATTTACTTAATTCAAAGGGGAAAGTATCTTTATCCAAACACATTATAATCTTTTTTTTTTTATAAATCTTCATACTATATTATATAGGATAGTCTTACGACTGACATTTGAGAACTAAGAGCAGAGATACATCTGTTGATTGGTGTTCACTAATAGACTCCAACCTCTACGTGAGTGGATGCAATAGGAATAGTTGGATGAGATATAGGAACAACTGAGATCAATCTGGAATGGAGAAAGAAGCTCTATAGAAATATTTGATACGGGAGGATGTTGGATTGTAGGATCAGTTTAGCAGAAGAAATGTGGATAATTGGATTTAACAAAAAATGCTTCCGTGGGATTGTTGGATGCCGTTTAGGTGTGGGAGGTTGTTGGGCCATAGGATTAGGTTAGCAGAAGGAACGTAGACTGTTAGATTTAAGAGAGATTCTTCCTCGAAAGTGTTGGACGCCGCTTGGAAGTGGAAGAGTGTTGAGTCGTTCGATTGGTTTTATCGGAAGGATTGTGGACCATTGGATTAGGAAAAGATTCTTTTGTGGAAGGGAAAGATTTCATTCGAGAGCATTAAGTAAGTTAGGAATGTCATTATTTTACATTTAAGCATGTTTTCATAGCTGTGTTTGTGTTTGTGGCAGTGCTTTAAGTGATGAAAAAGACATCATTTGGTTTAGTGAGTTTCAGTTATTAGTGTTAAAGTGGAATCGTTTGCTTTTGAGGATAGGAAGGTGTTCATAGCTCGTTATTTGACGAAGTGAACTGTTTTGTCGTTGGATTAATGAGTTTTTGGTTTGTGGGAGTGTTAGCGTTTGCGGATGGAGTTGTAGCAATAGATTAGTACACATGGAAGATAGAGAGCCTACGGATTGGAGTTTCCATGGGAGTGTTGGCTTCAGCAGAAATGTAGGCATTTGCGGTTGCTTTGGCGACCGCAAATGTAAGTTTTAGGGCTGGTGTGGCTGTTGGCCATTGGTCGAGCGGGTTGTTGCGGACATCCGTTGCAACTATTCGCATGTCCGCTGTACCTTGGGCATGTTTCATTTAAATTAGTTTTCCAGATTACTTGTGAGCTACAGATTTATCCTTATACTATTTATGAAAAGTTAAAATTTAGAACAATTATGTGGGATTTTATCTCGCAAAACTTTCTGGTTTTAGTTCTATAAATAATAGGGTTTTAGTTTAAACCCTAATCACTTGAGAACCCCACAAGATGTAGGAGTTTTACTCTAGCTCTTGGGTGAATTTTTTCTCCAAGTTTATGAAGGTAGGTTACTACTATAAGGGTTTGATACTATTTCTTATACTGTATAGTGTTAAAATTATCCTTTTTTAATTGAATCTTGATTTATTTTAAGGAAAGTCCAGCATTGAAGAAAGTTGAACAGTCAGATTATGGACTGCATCACAAAGTAGTAGGCTAGGGTAGTGTATTTTTATTGACTATTAATATGATTATTTGTTTGAGATATGTGATAATGACTTGACTGTTCTCATGCATGTTTGATAATATTGTTGAATAATATATTACGTTTCATTGACCTGAGGATATGTTTACTATTATGTTCATGCATGCTAGATTGTTGTCACGTATTGTATATGTTCCATGCATCATATTTTTTGAAGAAAAGAACAAAAATGGTTTACATGCATAAGTTTTCCATGTAAGAAAAACATAAACAAAATTTAAGCTATGAAGGGTTGAGGAAAGGCATTCCAAAGGTCAGTCCAATAGGGGATAAGGTCGTTAGCTTTGTTAGATCAGAGCTTAGTCGAAGTTCACCAAGTGGTTGTGCATTGAGTGCACAACACTAACGGAGGTCCTGGTATGGGAAATTGTCTGGTCGAAGTTCACGAGACTCAGTGGTATGTTTCCTATAGTCATGCCTACTCTTCCCCTAATAATCTCGTCAAAGGTTGTGAGGTCATTAAAAGAAAGAAAAGAAAAGAAAGAACAAGAAGACATGTTTCTACGAAAGTGCATTGTGTACTTATATTATGTTGTGCATCTCTTATTAAGTGTTAAGTTCATAGTTTGAACTTTGTGATGTAGGTAATGATGAATTCACTAAGGAACTAGATGATGAGAATAATTGATTGCACAATTGAAGAGAAATTCTTATGGGCGAAGTCAAAGTATTATCAAAGCAAAATTGACCCGTAAGTGAGGATTTAAAGAAAATAGAAGAAATAGGAAAACTTAATATTTTAATTATATTTTTATCAGTTGGATTTTAGTTTGAACTATTATAATGGTTTTTACTATGATGGGTTTTAAATGAGATTTATTTTAAAGACTTTCGATGTGTATGATTTTAAATGAACAATTTCTATGCATGATGTATTTTTTTTTAAAAAAAAAGAGCAAGAAAAGAGCTTTAACATTTCAGGGCGTTACAAAGAAAGATATGTCAAAGAGTTTTTAAATTAGATAATTGAGAAATTGGTATAAAATAGAGACATACCATTGTTTTTAAGAATCCATTACTCACTGGGTGACGAAAAGTGTAGAAGTTCATAAGAAAATTGAACATTTTCATTTGGGCAGAATCGACGATCTATTCATGGGATTCTTTGATTTCATCTTGTCTCACCTAGAGGAAACAATAAAGAGTATTGTAAAGGATTCTAGTATCAATAATAATGGTGAACTTTGTACATAGAATTTGAGTTTGTAGAATACATAGAATCTGATGAACTATCACCAAGCCATAGAGCAGCAACTTGAGATACATGAGGAGCAACAGAATGGAAAAATTTGACATATGCTGCAGAATCATAGAGGAGAAATTGATGGACACTAAGAAGAGAAGAGACAAAGAAAAAATTTCACCTGAGAAGATGCAAATATTAGAGGAGAAGAGAAAATAGTAGAGGAAGAAGAAAATCCAATTGATCAATGACAAGAATGATAACTGTAGTATGAAAATTTCATTCTCCATGCAAAAATGATAAAATTTAGGTATGATTTTATTGTTCCCCATAAATAAATTAAAGAGACAAAATGATATGCCGCGAGGTCCCTTGACTAGATCGAGAGCCCGGGAGATTTCTAACTTGTTTGCTCATTTTGCAAGGGATCAATTCTATGCTAATCTTGGAGGAGAACCAACATTTGAAGACATGGAGAAGCCCTTCAATTTATTGGTTTGGACACATAGAGGAGACACCTCAAGTGAAGTCCCTCTCGGCCCTCAAGAAAAACACTCCCACTAAGGTCGTGAGTTCAATCCTTTTCTGGTATAATTTATGCTGATGTTTTTGGAGAATATCATGCTGGTGTTTTGAAGATTTGCATGGTTAAAGAAAAGGAACTTATTGCATGAGAAATGAAGTGNAACAAAGGTGCAGATCGGTTCACCTTTGACTCCTCCCGAATTTGTCTTGCCATTTTATCCATCATTCCCAGCACCAAAGCCACTAAAACCACCTCCAAAATCACTCCATATTCATCAGGTTTCCAAGGAAAGAAGAATCATCAAAAAAGGAGTTTGGGTCCAGAAGTTACATACCTTTCTTTACTGAAGACTCAATCTGCCGATTCCCACCGACCTCCGAGCAGCTTTCGTGCGAGATCTCGAGTTGCATATAGGATTTTGAGCTCATTTTTGGAGGAGAAAAACTAGACATATGTGAGAGTGAGGTGTCTAAAAATCAGCTTCATTGGAGCTCTGGAGAAGAAGTTGGATTGTTACTAATCTGAAGCAGCTGATGGAAAGTAGCAGCTGCCACCTCCTACTTGCTTGAGCTACTTGCTTGTAGTTTCTCCATTTTATTGATCCTCATTTTTGACCCCCTCTTTTGGAGGCATGTCACAAAAACATCATAATAGAAAGTAGAAACGGTAGGGAGGAGAGGAAATGCTCATACACCCTATCTTAAATTTATTTTAAAGTTAAATTAGCGAGAGGAAAAGACAAGTACATAGTCAATACAGTATTTTTAATTTGTTTGTGAAAATGTTTATGTCCGCATATACTTAGTTTCAGAAGAACATGTGGCCTTGTATGAGTTGAGTATGCAGAATGTTAAATGTGGTGCAGATATCCACTGCAGACACTTGTGTGTTCACTGTTGATATCCATTGCTAATATCTGCCTCACACTTAACATTTTGTAGATACCACTCATGCACAGCCACATGTCCTTTCAAAAAAGAATATATTAATTATATCGGCAGAAGTGTTGGTGTCCTTAAATACTTTGTTTTGGAAGGTCTTGTGGTCACACATGAGATGTGTCTATGGAATGTTAAGTGTGGTGCAAATATCTGCTGTGAAACCCTGCGCATCTGTTGTGGATATCCACCCCACACTTAATGTAACGACCTGGATTTTTGTAAATCCTTTAAAATACGTGAAAATTTGAAAATTTTCTTTAGAGTGCATCTAACCGGATCACTACTGACTTTTTCATAAAACTTAGTATAAAATCACATTTAGTAAAACTTATGTGGAAGTGTTAAATCAAAGTCATTAATGTAAAACGTTGCAGAAGCGTGAATACAATTTAACTAAAGAAAACAAAACATTTAAATACAATTTTATTATAACTTCACTTAATTAAAATTGTTTCTCTTTTACCTTCTTTATGCCTGGCCATCCATAAACATTCCTCGAGCGTGCAAACCCATCATCCTTGCTTGCTATTGTTTATTCTTTATCTTTCGCTACTCCTAGTCCATGCATTCTTCTACTGTAGTACCTACATCTACACCACAAGCAACTGTAAGCCCAAATGGCTTAGTAAGGAAAAAGGGGACCTATGCTAACATGAATGCCACTCTTTAGTCCGTGTTGGAATAGGGGCCACCCAAAGCAATGCTTTCATTACGTTTTCTTTCTTTCTTTCTTTACTTGTACTTGCAGCTGGAGATTAGAAGACCCGTATGGGATGGTATAGTGGGTCGGACCTAATCTCCTATGGATAACTAGATCCCGTTCTTGATATGGTAGGGGCATTTCCTAATTGTCAGACTAGGACCACTACCCATCCGCCTCCTAACTCCCTTTTCTTTTCATTCCTTTCCTTTGTCTTTTCATTATCATTTTACTTCCTCACCATGCATGTGAGTACTACCCATTTGGAGTACTCCCTACTTGGTTTCTATTAATATGATGCATGAACATACAATTTCAACCTAGCATGATGCATGATGCATATAACATAACTTTAATAATAAAGGGGCGCACATAAGTAATTGAAAACAAAACTGTAATGAAAGCACATATAATTGAAGGTACAGGTAAAAGAAACTAAATAGCAGGAATTGAAACGCAATACAATGAAGACTACCGATACTAGGACAATGCACAACATAAAGCATTCATAATATTAAATTACAGAAATTAACATACTAATTATCCTAATTAACTTCTTAGTCCATTTACATGCTCCTTACATTTATCACTCCCAGTGATTATCCTACTTAGTTATCATCCTAGACGATTGACATGCTCCTGAGTTGATTTCATGCTTTTATTCTACTTAGCTAGTCATGCTTTGGTTAATTGAGAAATAACATGCTAAAGACACAAAGTCATAATTGGTATCGTAACCAACACCAAGAAGACAATATCAAAACAATTTCAAAACATTCATTCACTTAGTCATTGAACCCTTAACTCATTCGCGTTTACTTCGTTATCTTTTTGTCCTCTTTATCATTCTGTTCTTTAGAAAAGTAAAACATCGATTATATATTTGAAGTGCGCATTAAATAAAAGTAATTATAATTAAAATTGCGCATATAATTGAAAGCGTATGTAAAAGAAGATAAAATATTCAATATAAGAAACAACCAAAAAGACGATAACAAAAGCATTTATAGTTACATCCAAGGATTTCGATTCCAATTACGAAACTAGTTATTTACTTACATGCTCAACTATAAATTGTCTAACCAATTTACATGCTCAGCTATTCAACTCAACTATCTAATCCGTTTACATGCTTCCTATATTTATCTCTAGTTAATTAGTCTACTTAGTTTTTCTATGTGTGTTACATGCTCAAGTTTGATTTCTCTAGTTTCGTTTGTTAATTTACTAACATGCTACTATATTTTTTTTCTAGGTTCTTTAACATGCCTAAATCAATTAACATGCTTGACTTAAATAATTTAGTTAAGCAAATTAACATGCTCATACAATAATAATTAACATGCTGGACTTAGCTAAGTTGACATGTTGGTTAATTTACATACTTGGCTAATTAACTAACTTGGTTGATATGTTCGCTTGATTTCAATTAACTACATTGATTAGCAAGTAACATGCTAGAATTAGGGAAGTCAAATAACTAATTGATAACATAACACAATGGAAGAATCAACAATATTTAGTCATTTAATAACGAAATAAAACTCTTAGTTCTATTTCATTTTTACTCATTCTTCCTCTTAGTTCATCCTCCTCTATTTCTTCATAATTAGCTAACAGAATATACTTAACAATAGTAACGGAGGCATGCTCAAAAATTGAAAATGTGCTTGACAAATTGAAACTAGCTAATAACGAAATTAACCTCTTAGCTATCAACCTAGTTAGTTAAATGTGCTCGAACTAGTTGATTTAATATGCTTTTATTCTAGTTAATTAAACATACTCAAGTTAACCCAGACATAACGTAGTCTTAGTTCATAATAATGACAGTAGTGGTTCAACAGTAATCTACATTAACATGACATAACATAGTCTTAGTTCATCATAGCTCATCATTCTTTACCACTACAGTGCTCCACCCCAAAGATTTTCATCTAAACATTCTTTAGGCATTCATCACTTCTCTTCTCTAAGCATTTCATTTTATCAGTTCCGGTAAAGTAATTTGTAGGAAAGTAATAGCCAAAGTATTAGTTGTAGTAAATTATCAATCAAAGACTTGACACAATTCACGCACACTACTTGTGGGTAGGGCCTCATCTGGCCAAGACACACCCAAATCCATACTCTAGTTGAAGAAACTAATAGGTACAGCAACTAGAAGCTCTATAGACAGCAGACAGCTCACAGAGCTTCACAGCTCACAATCACTCCCAGCTGACCCTTTAGCTTCACTCACAGAAAGAAGCTCACACTCTCACAACTTTCAGTGGAAGATCTCTCTCACTCACAGGAGGCTCTCACTCGCAAGGGAAGAATGCCTTAACCATCGCAGGGGATTTCACTCACAAGAAGAGAGAAAATGGCGAGGGAAGGCATAAAAGAAAAAGGCTTACCTGGAGGGGACACTCGTACCCATAAAAAAATGGAGAGGGGCATGGGAAGGCATCCTTGTGTCCCTCTCCCACCCCCCCCCCCC